>JAACJT020000038.1:1423105-1436695 GCA_009936485.2 Gymnarchus niloticus
TATCTCCACCCAAAACGTAAACATCGAGCCGGGTTTTCTTTGTGCTTTTTTGTGTTTTCGTTCTTTTTTTTTTTTTTTTTTTTTTTTTTTTTTTTTTTTTCCCAGGCGCCGGCCCGGGGGGGGGGGGGGGGGGGGGTGTCATAAGGTGTTCTCGTTTTCCATGATTTCCCTTTCAGACTGTCCTTGAAAAAGAATGAATTTGGATGAAATTCTCCACCTGGTCTCAGTTTTTTGGACGTGCCAGGTGAACGCAACCATAGTCCCCTGCGGTTCGCAGTTTCGCCCACAATCCGGCACGGGCACCTCGGCATGGCATACCTCTCGGTGCAGCTGACGTAACTCTCCCTTCGTTTCTTCAACTTTCGCGGCCAGGTCCGCTGTGCTAACCACGCTACAGATATCTGCAATAAAGAGCCAGCCTCTCATGAGTGACGTCTGTCTCCGGCTGCACGTCATCGAGCTCGACTCGTGTCTCGAATTGACAGGAAAAACACACAAGAGAAGTGTAAGTGAGCTGATGAAGTCACCTGTGGTTTGTGAGGGACTGCTGCTCAGGTGCCTCTGGCCCGAGGAGACTCTATGAGCTGGCGAGTCGTCGGCATTCCTGGTGTCTTCTGTACCGTCCACGATCCTGCACAGCACACCGACCAACCGCGGCAATTAGACTGTTTCTAAATTCAATCGCATGCATCCAAGGTCACTCCATGCCTCTCCAACTACATTCCACGCGTCTCTATTTAAGTTTTCATTTTCCTTGTGGTGACCAGCCGGTAAGACACCGAGGACAGACGTTACCTGGGACTGAGGTCCGAGGAGTCGAGACTGTTGGTGTTGTCGTGATGAGTTTTGGGTATCCTGGCGGACTTCCTGCTGCTCCTGTCCCTCGACAGCTCCTGCCCACTGAAGGACTTCTCCCCGCACATGTCCTTGTTCCTCTCTGGCTCCGAAGAGAGTTTGGTAGCTTCATCTTGCCCCTCATCTTCCTCTCGGTCCTCTATAATGGACGGGTAGCGCTTGATAATTCGGCCGTTGCCTTTCCCGTCCGTCTAGAGATGAAAATCAATGCCAGCTGTTCACAAACAAGATGAACGGCCAACCGAAAAACACCACACGTTTTGAGTGTGTTTCTAAACAATAAATACGGATCGCTTTGTGACCAGCAATTTAGAACCCTTAAAATACTTCTAATTGCTCTGCAACATGAGCCATCCATCTTTCATAGCGGTCAGTTTGAAGCATCTTCCAGGAAGCCCAGAGCACAAAGCAGGAGAAACCTTGAACGGGATGCCAGCTTATCACAGGGTACGATGTTACAACAAGCAATTCAGAGCCACCGATCCACCTGAACCACACGTCTATGGACCGCAGGATGTAACTACGGCTGCACAGAAGAGAAGTGAAAACTGCACGTACTCCACAGTCAGGTATTAACCCTGCAGGCTTCGACATGCATTTAGACCATGAGTAAAACTAAATGATAGATGTATAATAAAGATTAAAAAAATATATCAATGAAGATCTACAAGAACTATGAGTCAAACTATGAATGACACTACACAATGCTACACAAAAATTTCATAACTCTATCATTCATAATGATTTAACCAATACAGGGTTACCAAGAGCCAGGAATCTATCCCATAATGCACAGGTCACAAGGCAGGGCAAACCGAGAAGGGGGCGGGTTGAAATACCAACCATCGCTGAAGTACATTAGAGGTAATTATGATTAGACCATTTGGCAATAAGATATGAAATACAGACTGCCTGAAAAGCCTGCATTGTCCAACAGTGTCAACATGTCCAGATGTCCAACGCTGACACACCACAAGCTTTCTCTGACCACCGTCTTCCACCTGAGTGATCGTCCAAATGCTGCCGCGAGGTACATCCAAGGGAAGTGCGTTACAGGCTGGCTCGTGTCCCACTACAGTGACCTCTAGCCCCACGGAGAGGCTGGAGAGGCGAACATAATTGAGAGAGACAGGCGGAGACCCAGCCTCTGGGACCACCATGTCACGGGTGGAGAAGAAAGCAAACAGCAGTGCAGCAAAGGATGGAAAGGTCCTTGGTGAGAAACAGCAAAAATGCTCATCATTCCTGAGGTTTAGAAGCCTTGATGGACAAACAGATATAATCATTACCATCCTTCATTAACTGTGTTTGCCTCAGCGACTTTTTTGCAGCAGGTTAAGGTAGTCGTGGGTAATTGAGTAAGGTCACTGGCATAAATAATAGACTTGACACAGCTCCAGTGATGGTCTGCATTTGTGAGACATTTCTTTCCAGGATGCTCTCATTGAGCAAAAGCGATAATTGCTTAAGTTTTTTGAATAAGCCTGAATGATTTTCATATGAATTAGATCTTAAATATAATTATTCAGTCTGAGTTGTCCTTTAAAATGCCCCTTTTGAGTTGGCCTGGTCTCTAATGATCCAAAAGCATCTTTCAGACCGTAGAAGATTCTCCAAGGTCACAATGCAGAGTCTGAAAGAACGTATTTTGCCGTTTGTGCAGCAATGGGACATTTTGACATTTACAGGACATATGGAGAGACCCTCTGGCTTAGTGCATGACGCCTCTCAATGCAGCACATTTTCAGGTTTGGGGGTTTCGCCCATCACTCTGTGTGGTCTTTGCCTCTGTGTCTATCCCTGGCCTGTGTGAGTCTCTTATTCCCGATTCCACTCACAGTTAAAAAGGACAAATGTTTTTTCTCAACCACCCTTAGTGTGTGAGCGTGTGTCCTGCAGTAAACTGGCATTTCCTTCTCATACCATGTGATTACTGGCGCAGCATCCAGGCTGACCACGGCTCTTCATGGATAAGTGGCTATTGAACGTGGACCAGAGAATAAACCACGCAAGCGAACCATACATGAATATAGTATGTATACACATAAAATATGTTTGTGTGGAAATATACTGAGAATTGAATTAGCGATTGATTTTCCTTCAGAACTGAGTTCTGATCCACACTAGTCGATTAAGGACACATTGAAATAGTTACTTTATATATTACTGCATAATTTCAACATAAAATGGTTTTCATTTTTTCCCTTTTGAATAATGGATGATCCCTTCAGAGTGGAGGATAATTCAGTGCAGCGCAGAGATTATAATGGCGTTTACACTCACTTGAAATTTTCTGGCCACTTCATCTTACTCCCGCCGCAATTTCCGCAATTAATTCTTAAATAAGGAACATCCCTGTCTATTACCGCTGCACTTGTCTGTGATTTTATTGCTGGTACAGCACAGAAGGCAGCGATAAAAATAATCCATCCATCCATCTTCGAACCTGTTATCCTGGGTAAGGTGGGGGTGTGTGTGTGTGTGTGTGTGTGTGTGTGTGTGTGTGTGTGTGTGTGTGTGTGTGTGCGTGTAGGGGTTGAGTGTGTCAAATCTTACCTCCCACACTCAACCCCTACACACATGGAGTCACAGTGTCGCAAAGGAAACTCCATTCCTTAAATAAATTCTGTGTATTTCCTCATATTATACATAAATATATGCTGTATAGGTCACATATCCATATTATTTATGCAGTGCTGGATCACACTGAGCCTAAAGCCTACCTGAAGCACAGTGCTGGAAATGCCACTCAGTTGCAGGGCACACACACACACACACACACACACACACACACACACTATGTGCAATTCAGAAGCACTTGTTCATGTAAATGCTTGTTTTTGGAATATGAGTATCCAGAGGAACCCAGCAGAACACTGGGGTACCATGTCCACACACAGGCCAACAATCGATCCCACGATCCTGGAGGCGTGAGGTCACACTGCTACACACTGAGCCTCCCTTATACAGGAGCACCATGAGGGAAAAACAGCCACCGTTTTGACCCTACCTGGGGCAGAGAGGCTTTACTGGACCATCTTGACATCACCTACCAAAGAAATTAACATTTAATCGCCAAACAGTGGTGCAAAAACTGTTTCTCTCACATTCTAGCAGAACGTGTTTTCTTAACCGCATGGCTGCATGGTCCATTTGAACGACAGCAGTGAGACATTTCAAAATGTCTATAGATACTTAGCACATGTATATTTAGCTATGGAAAAAGATGGTTGTTCTCCATGGGAACACTTTGACAAAGATGCACTAAATCCCCTCCTAAATGCACTTTCACTGTGCACATTTTGGTTTGCTTAAGAATGGAACAAAAGTGGGGCATTCTAAACAAGGTCAGACACATGCGCATAAAACATTTCTGGGAAGTATTTTTCTTCTTTGAAACACCAAGAAAAAAAACCTTAAGTACACTTGAGTCATAGCTAAAATCTGCAAAGTGGTTAACAAGATGCTCTGAAGCAATTTGCTGTTATCTTGTCAAAGAGGGAAGAGTTTAGACATCCTCTTCTGTGCTGATTCTTACTGTCACGGTGTTGAGTTGGGAAAATGATACTTACCTGACACTCATGCCCTTCCCGCAGGTTGTAGGTAAGGTCTCGCTGGATGTCCTGCACAAACCGGTGTGAGTACTCGGGGTACAGGTCCAGCACCTCGTACAGACCCTTCAGGTTGATGCACTGCAGGTCGCAGTAGGTCAACGCCTTGACGTCAGCGTTGGTCTTGATGACTCGGTCATCGATGCACATGTTTGCTCCAATCAGGTCACCTTTTCCTGGTGAGGAGATTTGTTTTTAAAAGAAAAAAACTGTCAGTTGGAAATATAAAAACAGTCATTCAGAATCCTTCATAGTGTCAGCCATTTTCACCGCAAGGTGTTCCCTCACAAAATAGCGTTATTCGCTAACTGCGTAGCTATAGGCTCAGAGTAGCTTTTCAAGGCTGCCCGCTGTGGCCGTTCTTTGAGGAGCCTGGTGGTAGCAGTGCTTTTAGTGGGAGAGTAGCCCCAGCACATCGACCACTGTCAGGCTGACCTTCTCACGCTTCTCTCCATCAAACTCCCTCCCACAGGGCGAGACGGGTAGTCATCGGGAGTTGCGGCACCCCTCTGGAAAGCCATATTCCCGCCCCCCACCAGTTCACGCTTTCCTCATGTGGCCGTGGTACACAGCCTGTGCTGGTAAGCCCAGGGGCAAATGTTTGACATTGTCAGGCATAAGCTAAAGAGCCATCAATCCATTTCCCTGGAGATGAATGGAGAACATCCATCTATCCCCCAACCGCTTATCCAGCACAGGGTCATGGAGCCTATCCCAGGCAGCATAGGGCAGTGGGCTGGGGTACCACCTGGACTGCTCTCCCATCCATCACTGGCATTTGGACAAATAACATAATAAAAACGAGACCCCTGTAGCCCACCCAGGCAAACGGAACAACTTGAATGGATTTACAGTCCTGCCAGTTCTCACACTGCTGTGACCGCCCCCCCCAAAGCTCCAGTGCCCTTGCCTTACCCAAGATGGCCAAAACCATGCCGTCCTTCAGCACCTCCATGGAGCCAGAGCAGACGAAAAAGATGGCTTGCAGGGCGTCACCCTGACGCAGGAGATACTCGCCGGGGGCACAGAAGGATGTCTTGATGTGGAGAGAGAGTGAGCGCAGGCACCCCCTGCTGGCCGAGGCAAAGAGCGACAGCTGGAGGATCTCCTTGTTCAGGTGCATGGTGATGTCTGACCGCAGCTCGTCAGGGAAGTCCTTCAGAAGCTGTGCGCATCAGAAACAGGATGCCCATGAGAACTTCCTGCCCCTGCCCGGTTCCTTTGTCAACACTTTAAACAACGTCTGAAATCTGCCATGAGACCAAGCCATAGCTCGACTAATGTCATGCGTCGGCTGCATCACAGACGTTCGCACTTCTTATTGACAGACATTCACTGATGTCCCCAAATCAAGTCCAGCACATTGGGGGCCAACACTCCACCTTAAAGTCTCACCGGCTCAGGAAAAGGCTGTCGATCTGTCATTAGAATGCATGCTTTCTACATAAAGGCACTCGTGGAGAGGAATGCTCCCTAATGGGCCTCACACAGTAAACAAAGCTGCTGATAAATGAACTCCACTGTGGTTTTAATGTTCTGTTCTGCCAGAGATCAATGGTTCAGTTTCAAATTTACCTCAATGCATCAGCAGTACCCTGATCCAGAGATTATGTGTGGAAATTCTGTTCCTATTTCTCATCATATCCCCAACATGCCATAGCATGAGGTTCTAACATCCCTTATATCTGATGTCAAAAATAGACATACTTCAACCAAGAAAGCACCACATCTGTGAAATGATATGATCAATGATTCTTATCACCCTTCCCTACCATAATTAAGATTCATATTCATAATTCATCATATGTTAGAATGATATTCAACTTTAAACTCTTTCACCCCAATTTAATCATTGTTGGCAGGCCCTGAAGGTAAACTTAGGTTCGTATTTCATTCAGCATGTTACCACAGGTAAGATGGGATGGGGGGAAATGGGGCAAGGTCAGCACGCCGGGGGGGGGAGGGGGGCACCTCGTTGGAGTCGATGCCGTGGTTGACGGACCAGGTTGTCTGGAAGTATTCCAACATCCTCTGCTTCAGCTGCTGGGGCAGATGGTGCACCCTGATGAAGTCCTTCAGGTCCTTGGTACGAGTGTGGTAGAGGGACCACCTCGAGTACATGCGCTGGATGATGGCCGTCACATTGCCGAAAACCAGGGCATGCATCAGAGCTGTGGTTGGGCATGAGGGAAGAAGGAAGGAAGGGACGTTAGTGTCAGGGCTGAACTTTGGTAGCGTCAGGGATCAGCTTCGGTACTGTCACAGATCTGCTTCAAACAGCATATATCCATTTAAACTTTCCGCTGCACGATTAAGAAACTTTATTGCATTACAAGAGCGGCTGCTTGCTTTTAAGGAACCTTACCTTCATTTCCAAAAACCACATAAGACCTAGTGAATTAGACAGATATAAACGTGATTATCACACGTGTCTATTACTCTTGGAGAGCCTGGACAGTTGTTCTCCTGACCTCCAATCAGCATGGTGCAGATGGAGAAGATCTTCTCGGCATCGGTGTTGGCCGAGACGTTGCCGAAGCCCACGCTGGTCAAGCTGCTGAGTGTGAAGTAAAGTGAGGCAATGTAGACGCTGCGCAGCGAGGGTCCCGACGTGCCGTTGGAGGCGCCCTCATACGGAGACTCCAGGCGCTTTCCCAGCTCATGCAGCCAGCCTGTCGGGGAAAAGATGGGCCTTGGAAAGCAAGATGGCGGCTGACCCACGGCGATGCTACCACGTTACCAGATGAAAGGCTTAAGGGAATCCATACAAAACAGAACGGAGTAGAGTCGGGCAACCAGAGAAGTAAAATTTACCCACTTACCCAAGTAACCTCATTTTCAAAAACGACCCTTGTCTCTTGCATCTTTTTCCTACTTATGCTACTTTTAATCCTTTACTGTGCACTTCCTGTATGCAAATGAGGATTCCATTTTTGGACTAAGTGACAATGGAAGGTTTGTTTATCTACTTCAGATCAGTTGGGTTAGGGGACTCCCGCAGGGAATCCGTGCGAAGAGAAGGAGCATTAATTTTTACATGTCTGCCTTGTTCGAGAAACAGGACAAGGGGCAAATGCAGGTACAAATCGTACAAGCTACTAGGCTGGACAGTGAATCTCCGCATTCCTGAAAGCTGCTCACCAATGTCCCAGGAAAAGCCGTTGGCCTCCATCTCCTTCTTGCCGATGACGTACCAGATGCAGGCCATCCAGTGGGCCAGCAGGGCAAACATGGACATGAGGAGGGTCAGCACCACAGTGCTGTGCTGTGAATAGCGGTCCATTTTCTGCAGCAGCCGCAGTAATCGCAGGAGACGCACCGTCTTCAGCAGGTGGACCACGGACACCTGCGTGGGCACAGGTGACAGGGGCTGTGGACGAGGTTTGGGCAGGACTCCTGCTGACAGCCTCCAATGAAGGCCTTGACCCAACACCACCCTCTAACACTGACTGAGTTATGGGGAACCTGGAGCTGATCTCAGGAGAAACAGGCTGTGCTACACCCTAGATGGGATCCTAGTCCACCACATAACATAACACTGACCAGCCTTCTTTCAACTGTTGAAACTGGCTATCAAAAGTGTTCCAAGAAGCTGCACAAAAATTGCTCTACGCCCAGTGCTTTCACCGAAAGAAAATGGCAGAGTAAAGCGTCGATCTTTGTCCTGTTTTATCAGCAATTAACAATGAAGTGGAGTTTCCCCGCAAGTTGTCACATGATGGTGAAGGCTACCGGACAACAGGATGCTGTTCGGTTTTGTGAGGACAAACACACTGACTCCACTTCCTGTTTCAGAGAATTTCCAATTGAAGAAGACTTTTCCAACTAATTTCAAAAAAGCAGTGATAAGTGCACTACAATTCATAAACTTAAAAAAAAAATGCATGTATTTTGTATTATTTGATTAATATAAAATTATAGCGTAAAAACCAAAATGGAAAAAATAACTTCCATCTTACAAGCTCTGGGACTGCCAGCAAAGGTGTCCTGTAAATATTTCATAACAGGCATGGGTTTATTTCTATCCGTATCCAGCAGATGTTAAGGTGGGAGAAGGGTGAGTGGCTTTAGCGAGAAGCTCGTCAGTATGACCTCAGCTTCCATGCAATGGAGGTTATGGGACAGGCTTAGGATGTCAGTTCATCCGATAAAACTGCTGCAAACGCTTTCATCTCCGGCGGTTCTTTTTCCCCCCACTGACACTCTCCCGCCTGCAAGTTGTCCCACTGTCAGCACCTATATGCTGGCCTGCTGCCACGACATTTCCTAGACCGGGGGCCTGTCGTGGCTCAACGGCACCTCTCTGATTGTGCCATGAAGGTCCTTCGAGTTGCACCTGATAGGCTGAAAATTACAGAAATGGCACCTGCATTGCTGTGCTAGTGTGATTTTCACGTCTCTGGGAGCTCAGGCCTGGCGAGTATTATGGGATGAGGCCTCGGGAACTCAATGTTAATTACTTCCACGAAGGGAGCAGGCCTTGCTGGGTGCTGATTCCCAAAATGCTAAAGATCACTAACAACGTATGAAATGTTGGTCAACCTCTGAAATCAAACGCCGGTCGAATTCCCCTTTAAAGTGTAAGCCACAGGTCAAAATAAATGAACGAGTGAACCAAGGTGGACATGACTTCACTCGGACTATAATGTCCTCTACAGACAGACCTCAGAGCATCCCTGCACTAATAAGGGAATTAATCTGCTTCACCCTCAGTCCATAGCCTTGTATAAACAGGGTTTGAAAGTGCAAATACTACTGGCTCCTAAAAAATCAGATAATACATCAAGCCAGCTAAAGAGATGCAGTCCATCAGCTTTGGCTTTAAATAAACCAGGATCCAAAACAACACTCGTTAATCCTAGTCTGTCAGGAATCGGTCTGACTGCTTGCACATGAGCTGCTGACACTAATAAAACAGGAAGGAGTTTATTTTAAAATGCTAGTTATAGCTGTTAGTGGGGTAGTCTGCCAGTACCTGAGCTCCATGCTGCTAATCTGGGCTGCCTGTTTTGGGGCACTAGGGAATAGTCTTTCCTGTCTGCCACATCTATCCACCCCCCTACCCCCCTGCCACCCTCCCCCACAGCAGCAGGAGAAATTGACACAGCGCCACAGGCCAGAGCAGCTGATTTTAGGCAGTGTAATAGCAAATGCCAACTGCCCCCGGGGGCGAGGCAGCTCACCGGCATAGTTACACCAAGGGACCTCCAGCTCAGCCCCTAATTGCCAAGTTCAAGACTCTTGCAAAGTGTCCCGTAGAATGCCGAGGGCCAGTTTCACCGGACCGGACCATTGTAATTAGGCTCAGTGGAACAGCCGCTTATTTGTTTTCCTGTTGTTTGGTGGGCAAGGGGGCTGCATTGATTAGAGGACAGATGCGGAAAGGAAAACACCCCGAACCTGGAATCGTGTGACTTTCCATACGGCTGCATTCGGAGAGAGAAAAAAAATGGTCTTTGGGTCTGAAGGCAAAAATTCTGTTCGGAAGTTCTCAGCTTGAGAGCCGCTGGGTGCTGACAGACAGAGATTTAATGTAGTTCTGTTTAAACAGAAGTCACCAGTTTACAAGAGAGTTTCCACAAATAACAATACGTGAATGTGTGGTACGCACCGTAGACTTTGACATTATATATATATAAATGTAATAGCCAAGTCAATCTATCAGCAGAGCCCCTTTCCACACTTCCTGGCACGCTGGGGCTACCACTGACAGGTAGAAGCGATACCAAATTAGAAAGTCGAAGATTTTTTTTTTTCTTTCTTTTTACATAAGATGCCCCGAGCACTTACCACGCTGACTTTGAAGGCGTAAAGGAGATCAAACGGCAGTGCGGCCACCAGATCGATCACGAACCACGTGGTGAGGTAGTGGATGCAAATCAGCCTCGCTTCGAAAATCACCTGGCCGGACTTGCTCACGTACGTGGTGCGGAAGCTGAAAACGATATCTTTTTGGGAAAATAGACGAGAGACAAAAAGGTTTAAAGACACGTCTTACACACAGGGAATGCGTGGTTAGTTTTATATTAACCAGGTGGTTATCGTTATATTGTACAGCTGTCATTGAGAGCTTTTCTTAATGTGAAATCTCCAGAATCTATATTTGGCTATATCCGGTGACCAGTGTGCAGCACCCAGAGTGAAGCTGACATTCGAGGCCTCCCACATTCACCGCCCTTTTCTCACTTTGAAAATCAGCTCCCGCCAAGTAAGGAGAGCTGAGAACTCATTGGAGGATCAATGGGACTGTCACCACTAGACCCATTTCCGCACGTCAGGTATGAATTCCAACCTATTCCACTCACTTGGCTCCGAGGCCGTCTTATTTCCTGGCTTATGGCTCCTGTTGTCAATCAGAGAGTTAAATCCAAACACCTCAAACGACTGACGTACTCAGAAAAATAGCGACAGTGTTCAGTTTCGCTTGCGAGGGTCGGTAAACACCTCAGTGACAAATACCTCGCAACATATTGCCAAAGGTACAGTTTTGCTGTATTTCACAAATGATATGTAATCTACGGCTTATACACGAGTCTTACCGATTATAAAAAGAATCTCCACGGCTATGTCACTGACTGTGGTGCTCCGTGTCAGGTCGTCGTCTCCGATGAAGCAGACGTTGTAGGGGACGGTGACGGCCACGTAAAATGTGGCCAGTAAAATAAGCCAGTCCCAGCCCGCTTTGAAGGTGCTGTAGTGCAGCAGGATGAACTTTGATTTCTTAGCGTCCGCGACTTTATACTCGGGAAGAGCTGGCGGGTCTCCAAACACGTTCTGTCAGGTTAATAGCGAGCAGGTTAATGATGGAGAAAAGCCCTGATTTGTTTCATCACTTCCCGAACAGCAGCATGACAAAAAGGCATTAATGGGCCAAGACTTTGAGTTTTTCATAATTCCAAAATAATTATAAAATGAAAGAGACTGTCAAACCTTCATGTATTTGGTTCGTAATTTTATTTAGCCTAATATCGTCCTTGTTTAGGCCGCTGTCACGTTGATTTGCGCGCATTTCACGTTATGTGATTTGTCACGGGGAGACTTTATTACTTTGTGACCGAGCCTCATGAAAACGTGACACTTCTGGATCTCGTCTCTCTGACTGAGTCGGTTTTGTCAGAGAGAGAGAGACAGCAGAACGGGACGAGGCAGGAAAGAGATGATGCGGGAGTCAGTGGAGGCTAAAGTTTTGCTCCTTTAGCCTGTGACTTTTTAGGCCGATTTAACTTTGACCGAGAAGTCATTTTGTAAACTACTTTTCTTACAAGGTAATGATGCTCGCAGTGGCAATGCGGGTACCAAATGTTGCAGATGCGGAGTGTTTATTTAAAGCTCTGCAGGTAAAGGTTTATTTTGTGTAACAAAATCGATGCTTTCGGTAACAGAAGAAGCCTGTCTCCTGTTGACACCCCCCACCCCTCCCACACACAAACATACAGTCATCCTATCTTAAAAGCATTTGGCTTGAGCATCGTTTCCAGCTTGTCGTGAGAACCCCCTTTGACCTGCGCCCGTTGCGTACCCCCGCACACATCAGCTCAGCACCTTATTCAGTTTGATCTTGGCCTTCTTCTCGCGGTTGTGTAGGTGCCCGGAGATGTGGTACAGCACTGTGCGGCTGCGGATCCTGGCTGTGCTGAAGGGGGACCCAGTTTTCACTCTGCCCTTGTATTTCTCTGGGGAGAGATGATAAAGAGTAAAACCTCCACCCAGATGATGCAGGAACGTCTTTCGCAGGTTCATTACAGCGGCTCTGAAACGTGAGAATTGTACAACACCTCGGATCGCTCCCATTAATGTCCGGAGATTCCCGTATTTTATAAAACCATGCAGTAAAAGTCTCGTGAGAATCATTTTCTCATATTTTCAATATATATAATGATAGAATATAAAATGATAAAATGCGTGAAGTGGAATATATTAAATATTAAATGTCAAGACAGTGCCTCCACACTGTGTGCAGTTTGCATGTTCAGTCTGTGTCACAGAGTTTCCAGAGTTTCCTTGTCTTGAATTCCTCTCACAGTCCGAAGACATGTGGTTAGGCTAACTGGCGCCTCTAAATTGGCCTGATAAGTATTGTTTTGTGTGTGTGTAACCTGTGATGAATCGACATCCTTCATCCTGTCCAGGGTGCTCCCTGCAATTGGCTCAAGCCCCCCCCCGACCCTGACCAGGCTTAGTTGTTATAGAAGATAAATGAGAAGATGGTGACTCAGCAGTAGTTTGCACTGCTTCATACCCCGGGGGCTCCAGACTTGCCATGACCCTGCACTGGAGAAGCAGTCATGGAAAACAGATGGATGGATGGATGGATGGATGGATGGATGGATGAAACAGGTTTTCTCACCTTTTTTTTTTAATAGTCTCAGGATCTTGACTACACAACACTAAACTGATGTCACTGAACTGGACATACTAGCAGTAGACAGGGATCCAAGCAAACTCCGATCCCAGGAGAGATGTAGAAGCTTATTGGGGGAACTGCGGATTTCCGTGAAGAGGAAGTTACAGGATTAAATTAGGGGGTCTCTTGTGAGGCTGCTAGTATTTTTCTGGAGAGATTTCCATCAGCATCATCCATCAGTGTTCTGATGCAATGCCATGAGTACAACTCGGTGGGTATTGATCTCTGTCTCCGGAAAGTTCCGCCCATGTGATTATTACTCCAATGGTCTGAAACTCACAGGGGAAAAAATTGGACTGAGTTGGTCAGGGGCTACACAAGAGCCAGAAATCATCTTCAAACCTGTGAGCAGCTTGGAAGGCAGATGAATCACCAGTTCTTATTTTTAGCTGGTAATGAATTTCCCGTTACTCCATATCTACCAAGGCTGACTCGAGTAAACGGGGGCGAGCTTTAGGTTCCTCCATACATTCTCTGGTAGAAACCAGGGCAGATGTATTGTGCCTGGTAGAGTGCCGTTATCTAGGTTGCCGCGGGATTTCCCCTCATCTCAAATGTATTTGACGACACTGGAAAAAAAAATGTCTGCTGCCAAGCAGCTCTGACAGTATCCACACTTTCAAACATTCCTCCTGAATCTCATGATCAGAAGATCATTGGCTGTCGTTTACCCTCTCTGGACGAGCTGCACAACTCTCGCTGCCTCAGGAGAGCGGAAAA
>JAACJT020000038.1:1436795-1454106 GCA_009936485.2 Gymnarchus niloticus
TTCCTGTATAAATCTCTCTGACACAGGGACTGCACTTAATTCCGTTGTACTCGTTACAATGACAATAAAGATATTCTTCTTCTTCTTCTTCATGTGGCCACGCACTTCAATTTCCAAAGCAGCATAGCGTGTGAAACAACGTGAAGGTACTGCCCGACGTTACCGTGGAAGGTTCTAGAATCAGGATGTCGGAAGCGACATGAATTCGCATCGGTCGTTGAATAGGTCAGCAGCGTTCTTAGGTCGACTGTGAGAAAAAGCTAAACAAAAACACCCGGGTCATTTCATTCGTGACATCTTGTTCGATTGTACTGTCTGTGTGCTCTCTACATCACACCAGTGCAGGGACATCAAAGGAACAACAAAACGCATGATTATCAATTAGCCAAATGCTAACCTTCCTTCTTGTCTTCTGGAACAATTTTAACCTTGGTGTCTGTGATGTCCTTGAACGATGCAAGAAAGAGGACCACCTCTCCTTTCTCGTTCTTGATAGGAACGATGTCCAGCAGGCACCAAAACAGGGTACCTGGGTACACACACACACACAATCACCATACAGCTTAGCAATCACGTTACAAAGACACACACAATCATGTTAGCGCTTATGCCATTCAGATTAGCATTGCAGACACAGGATGCAAAACAATGGTGTCACCTGACACAGTTCAAAGGTCAGCGAATCTGACATGCGAAGCAATCTGGTTTGAGACTGATCCTTTAAATACATTAGCTGTTTATTCCCCTCCTCTCACTGCACTGCGGTCTTCCCCATCAATCCATAATTCTCTGCTGCTATGTATACAGACCTTTATCGCAGGCTCTGGAAATGACGGTCATCCCCAGACTTCCTGTGGTGATGTTTACGTATGGCGGTAAAGTGCTCGGATAGTTCATAAGGTCGGCTTTGCTGGCCTGTGTGGCGTGTGGGAAAAGGCCTGTCCTCACACACTATGCCAAGGACCAAAGTCTTTGGTCAAATCTGTTACCCCCTCGCTAGAGCCGATCCTTAAAATGAGGCCTGCTGACAGTCTTTCCATTGAATGCGAAGAGTTTAATTCCACCCTGATCTTAAAATCTGAGCGTGGAAAATTTAAGACGAGAAAGCTTTAGTGTCGCAATATGTCAGTACAATGAAATCATGTTGAAAACTTTCCATAAGCATCAATTATATTGAAAAACAGAACAACGACAGTGCAACGAACAACAGAAATGCATTTATACTATATTTATATAAAATATTTATCATATATAAATGTATATTCGTATGTATAACCAGATCTACATGTAGCAAATGCACATGTTTTTGATTGCCGGGGAAGATGATCTTGTCCTCCAGGTTTGCTACACCCAGCAAGAGGAGAGGAAAACGCAGCAGTGGCACGTCCCTGTTCAAAGCTAGCATTATCCACGTCAAGCTTATTTCCTCCCAGGCGAAAAACACAAAATAATTCTCCATCGTTGCATCCCCGCTTTAATAACAAACCATTACATTACTGTCCCACCGCAGCTCCATTTTCTCCTTTCGCCGCTGTACCCTTGTTTTTATTCCGATGGTGGGTGATGCTATCTAGGGGAGCTTGCAGAAAACGGGCCAGCATTAAAGCCCAGGGCAACTCCAAAAAGAGCACTGCATTAATAGGTATGAGGCACAGTAATCAGTCTCAATTTACTGTCATTTGAAATGCCTGAATCTGCATGATGTGACATAAAAATATTTGTTATCATTTACCGTTGGTTTGGATGCGACATATGTATAATCAGTTAAATATTCCTCTTAGAGTCTGAATGGATGGTCCAACAATGTCCTTCTGACCGCCCCACAATTCCCTGGACCTCTGGGGTCCCCCAGTCCAATCAATGGGGGCTTGCTTCCTCTCCAGAGCTGTTTACCGGCCTTTCTGACAACACAGTATGCTGGCTGTATTTATATATTCAGATGTAAAGCGCTCTGGGGTAACTGTGTTGGGAACGACGCTCTATGAAATAAACTGAAACGAATGGAAATTGTAGGTCAAAACAGCTACGTTGGCAAGGCCCTGCAGCTAAGAGGGGATGGGGTTTAAAATCACATTCAAGGCATCTGCTGAAGATGCATGGATGGGAGCAAAAACAGAGCCTACTGCCATTCGCGTCAGCCAATGACATTAAAGTTTAATATATTTTTAGGGGGAAAAACGTTAAGAGATACTCATTACACTCATCCAGGGTAATGCATTTCGAACAAAGTAGTTATAATTACACCAGGACCCGGGCCTGATTTCAGTTGACACCCTCTTTACAGTTTTTTGTCTACTAGACAGGCTTCAGCACAATGGATTGTTGAAATCATTGACGGGAAGCTCCTGAATACTCAATGAGAATCCATGCAGCCTTAGTCTGTCAGGAGAGTGTTAGGAAGGCTGTAGACTTTAGCAAACATCTCGCTCTATGCCATATTGCTTTCCTGACTACATGTGGCATCCATGAGTTATTAAGTTAGCTTAGCCATAAAGCCATCCAATGCCTTTCAGACCACTGCCAAACCGTGCCTCCCGTCAGACGGACGAGCCGAAGCAACATTCTGCTGAGGCACATTTCAGTCTGACCTCCTCCTATATGCCCCGCATTTCGCTCGCAGCAAATGCAGATGTGATTTTTAGCCAAACATCAACCTGCTGAGTACAGAGCGGCACTTTTTTATTTTCTCGACTGGCTCTTATTTTGAAAGCCCCATGTCTAAAAAAAGGAGGCGGCCATGTTTCTGGCCATGTGTCAGGTGCTCCGCTCCGACTCAAGCATGAGACGCGGAGCCGCATTTAAGTGTGTGTGAGGGAGCACTGCATTCAGTCATTATGGCCAAAGCATATAAGGTGGCCATATTGAAATGATTCCATAATGATTTCTGGCCTGGCGTCGGTGTGTTGAGTGGTTTGCATTAGGAGTTCCTGATGAACAACCGAACTGGTCATCTGTTTGCATCGGACAGCCATCCGAGTAACGCACGTCACCTCAAACGGCACATGATCAAGTCATGTAGTTAAATGGCCTGTGATTCTCTATATTCCTCTCAATGAACAGCCTTGAATCCGGTGACCAGTGTGGAGTTGCTATTTGCCGACTGCTGTGTTGGTCTGCTTGAGTGAATTGGCTTGTAAAGACCCCATAAGGCAAGGTGTTTGCTCGAACGAAGAGCCCCCCCGGCAAGCAGTAACAGGAAGGAGCAAAGTGGGGGCATTAAGGGAAGTGAAAGGAGAGCTTCAGAAAAAAATCTAACCGTGTTTTGTGGCATTTTCTCACACTCTGTTCCAGCTTCCCAGCTAACCGTGTGTAATATCGCTCCTTAGCTGTCTGTATAGCATCAGCATGACAGCATCTGTGTTTGTGTTTCTATTCGTGCTTTCAGAAGTTCATGTGAGAAAGACAGAAACGTAACCTCGTGAAGCCTCAACTCACTCACCGGTCTTCTTGTAGAACATGATCTCACCCTTGAACTCCTTCTTCTCTTCCAGGGCATGGCTGATACACAGGATGAGGGACTCCCCGGTCTCTGGTCCGTAGAGGAACCTGCAGGTGCAGCTCTTCTGCATGACCTCGGTGCGCGCGAAACCCGTGAGCTCGCAGAAGCCATCCGAGCAGTAGACGATGGGGAAGCCCTGCGCGACCCGTGCATTTGCCAGGATGAAGTTACTGTCTGTGTGGGACAGAGAAGGCAGCGGCCACATCACGTCACCAGGCTACTCTGAGTCGTAATACCTGACAGTGGCCAGCAGGAGGCGACACTGGTGGCCACCACGTGTCTCAGGGTTGTTTAGGGAGAAACGTACAACTTCTACTACAGCATACAAATCAGAGCTTTCACCTTTTTGCAGCGATAGGCAAACCCTCTCCTATTGCTGTGTTTGCCAGACGAAAATCAGAACAGCTGTGGACTCAATGCTCTGGTATATGAAACTAACACTCGAATTGCATCAATAAAATCATTCAGTAAATGAATATTCATAAGAAAGACACTTATAACTCACTCAGTATGGTGGAAAAACATAATTATGCCTGTATAGATGGCTGTTATCACACAACCCTCAAATAGACACAGTAGATACTGCAAAGGATAAAAAAGCAAATAAGCTGCCTATTCAGATCATCCATTCATTTAAAAAATATTGGACACTTATGTAGTTCCAAAGCAATGCTTGGCAGTGAAGCACGCATGTTCGTTTTCCCAAAAAGTACAAAACAAATGATGAACGACTCTCCAACAGTAGATAAAAAACTTGTCCGTAAAATTTTCTTAAGTTTGTTATGATTTACGTATCACAACTGAACAGAATCACGGTGAACTGGCTTGGAGAATGTAATATTTGCAGTTGAGATCTTAACGTCCAGTGAGATCTTTGGCTGTCACTTTACAGTGGAACAGCACCATCACCCAGCCTGACAGTGAGAGGAACGTGGTGACAGAACCTCGGCTTTCCCGATGGACAGATGACAGTCAGCCTTAGACCCAAGCGTCCGTCAGAGGCACCGCAGGACAGAAGAATGGACGGAACCGCCAGGTGAAAGAGTGACAAAAGGGTTTGATTTTTTCTCACACGTTCACCTGAGCCCAGGACAACTCCTATACCGAGTGCTGTAGATCAGTCATTATTTACATTCATGGGAAATCTCAACAGAGAAGCAAGTTCAGAGGCAATTTATGGCATCCATGGCACCTATGGGATCTCACCTATGTGAGAAACCCAATTCTTCTCAACACTGAACAGATTCCGTGAACAGCGGGATTGGAGAATAGAGCCGGCTGATATTATGAGCACCCTGAGAAACTTTAGGACGGTGAATGGCGTAAAGAACATCTGGTGTGTTCTTTAACAGTTTCTAATACACAAAGCAGGACCACCATGATTACTTGGTTTCTGCCTTTGGTAACACACAGCAAACTTCCTTTCTACTCTCAAGACAATCAGTTATCACCGAAAAGATGGGTTTTTCCCCCAACCTCATGCCTCCAATAAATATCCACCCAGTCCTCGTGTTTCATACCCCCCTTACCGACTAGGTACATATATGAGTGAGGTTCTCTGTCATGGAAGCCCAGCATTTCATACTTTTCATGTAACAAGTACAAAAACCAAGCATTTTCTATAAAAAGTGCTTTGTTTGGAGAACAGGAATCTAAAATCATTTGCATTTAACATTTATACAGAATACTTTGCCTCTTAATTGTTCTGTAAATATTCCTTCTCCTGACCTGTAACCACTGGGGAAGGTGTGATATTTGAGGAAGCACTTTGTAAATATGACCTTCACATCAGCAGAAAAAAAAGGTGGTAGGAGGCTATGATTTCCCCCTTTCCCCAGACATACAAGCAAGACGTCATCTCCTGTCCTGAGTGCTGAAATGTGCTTGCTTGAAGCCTGCCACTCTTCTGGAGCTGTTTTCTAAAGTGCAGACATATGTCCAGATCCCCAGCACCTTTTCAAAGCCCCTCCTTCACCCCCCAGGCAAAGGGTACATAACTGGCTGGACATCAAGACTCAAAAATAATGGAAAAAAACTGAATCTATTACTCTTTATCAACTCAATCTGGTACTCTTTAACCACTGAATCTAGTACTCGTTAATTCTTACAACTCACGGAAAAAAGAAATGACATTTCTTAATCTCCAAATTAAGGTTGTTCATTTTACAGAACTGGTACACACACACACACACTGAAGCTACTGTATACATTTTCTACATAATCAGTGAGCCACAACAAATCTCTGACTTTAATTTTAAGCCATAGCTTGAGCCGCCTGGTCAACTGATGGCAAAGCACATTGCAATTCACACTCCTGTCACATTATCATATCACAGCCATTTCACAGAAGCATTATCTGGATTCTTTAGCAGACGGTGCATCCGACAGAGCGGTCAGACGACATCATTCTGCCTATTCTGTCTCTGCACTCCCACCGCACAGACACCCACCATCATGAAGGTCTAACGATTTTAATAAGGCACCTCAAAGGCACAGACTTCATACCCTAGGTTTGAAGCTCCAGTCGAGACTTTTCCCATGGGACTTCACAGTCAAATCCTTCACTCTAATCTACCTGCAGTTCTTAACATCAATCCAGAGGGAAAATACTTCTCTCACTCAATGGTATGCCTCACTAAATTACCATAACAGCAAGTCACTCCCCCACCCCCAGCTTTTACCTAGAAATACATCTTTTTTTCCCTCATGAAGGGTCCTTCCTAGCAGCTTTGAATGTTTGCTTGCATCAATACCACCTTCTTTCGAATAAATGAGTTTTTCCAGATGGATTTATTCCCTTTGTTCAAGACGTTTCTTGAGGCCTCTTTCATCCAGCCATTTCCTCCACAAGCGCTTGATCTCCTCTGTGTTAAATATTCAAACTCCTCGTTTGTCAGACAAATTGGACAATGATCACAAGGGGAGGCAATTTTAATTGTATGAAATGCAAATAGTTTTCATATTAATGTCTCTCTGGACAGAGACAGTAATGCTGCAATCATGCTCCAGGTAAAAATTATCAGCACTTTTAAGTAATTGCAGTAGCAAGACGCTGACTGCCGGCATGTCATCCTGAATGTACGCTGTGTGAGATCTGGTCACATCCACACCTCAACACATCCTGGGATGGCGTGAAATGCATTGAATTCTGATCAGCAGCTGTGAGGAGGTCTACAAGTGCAAAGGCAGTAATCAAGTCTCACAGCAATTCACCAGAATAACTCTTCAATGTGACTCTTGCGTGTTCTCTCCATGTCTTGTGGTTTTCCTCTGGGTACTCTCCTTTCCTCCCTCATTCCAAAGACATTGGCATCTCACTTTATGCATGTGAGCACGTGTGTGCCCTGCCATGGACTGGCATCCTATCAAGGGTGTACCCCAGTCTTGTGCCCTATACCGCCTGAGATAGGTTCCCTCCCCAACCCCGCAACCCTGAGTTGGATAACCAATTAGAAGAAGGATGGATGGATGGACTATTATACCACTAATCTGAAACACCATGTGACCTCAAAGGAACATGTAGGGTTTGCCAAGACTATAAGCCCTTTATTTTTCTCCTGCAGTCCTAGATTGGGGACAGGGAATCCTCTTCCAAGGACGGCCACAGCAAGTTTTTGGGTTATCTTTGTGTTAGAAGGCAATTTACACCTCGAGCAGCTGACAAATTTAGATCCTCTCCTAATAATAACTTAAAATAAGCAATTAAGAGCTGAGATAGAACCAGGTATCAGAACAGCCCGGGTTCCTCAACGGACCTGGGTTTCCCACTGCTGAGGCAGACAGATCCACCTCCCAGCTAAAAGTCCACTATTATCATGCCAAGTGTCTTCCTAAGCGTTCCTGAGATGAAACAATGGGCTGTTCTCCGTCTACTCCCTCCCTGGTGTCTCTTGCCCCTGTGGCAGCTCTAGCTAATTGCCTCCCAGTATTGTTTCTCTACCAGGGTAACAGCCTTCATCTGCGAATGATTCCCCCCGCACCCGTGCCGCTTCTCCTCGACTTCTCCCCGCATCACTTTTCATCCATGGGACATGCAGCCTCGAGACCAACTGCCGGTGTCCACTCGCACCAACAAAACGCGCGGCCAGCACAAACAAAGGAAATTTGGATACAGAGTGCCATTGTTCCAGAGAGCACCAGTCTGTCCCGGCTGTTCACCTCAGCCACGGAGCACAGTGACATACCTCGGTGAGTCCTAGGCCACAGAATACCAATGAGACCACAACCCACTTTCTCCAGCGAGTCTCGATATAAACCAACAACCTTTTAAAAATACACACAATGTCACCTGATTTTCCCCAGTATGGTTTAAGTACAGAATGAAATTAGCATATTATGCTTTCATTAGGACAGATTCAGGTTATTTTACCCAAGTGTAAAATGTATAAGATATATGTCTTATGAATATTTATATATAACCTATATATAAGTGATAGGTATGGAGTAGGTCAAACTCAGTTCTACTACAGTTATGGATGTTGAGGCCTGCAGACAGTTAGCTGTAAGACAGACCTGCTCGGCAAGCTCTTTCTGGTGAATTGATGCCTTTTAGCTTTCACACATGACTATATACCATTGTGTTTGTCAGCTTGGCTCTGTTGATTTCGCATGGGATAAACAACGAGACAATACCCAGAGGAAATAGCCCGTCAGACTCAAGGGCCTTGCCCCCAGCTGAAGGGTCTCACACAGAGGAGCTGGTTGAGTGAGTCAAACTTGTTGCTTGAGGCTGACAGATAATGGTCGTTGATTGCTGGAAACAAGCTTTGATTTCTCGACCCTTCACTCCTTTAGAGACCATCATTTCTGTTCTCACATCAGCATGCGGCCACAGATCACAGGTAAAGATAGACCATCATTTTTGTTCTCAGGTCAGCGTGTGGTCATAGATCACAGGTAAAGATAGGCCATCATATCTGTTCTCTGGTCAGCATGCGGTCACAGATCACAGGTAAAGATAGACCATAATTTCTGTTCTCTGCTCAGCGTGTGGTCATAGATTACAGGTAAAGATGCTGGTTGTGCCTGGAGAAGCTGAGAGAGAATTCCTGAAAATCTGGTGCTTTCTGAGGCATTGACTTGTGGATCACTGCCCCAAGGGGCTATTACATCATGGAAACAAGCTGTAATATTGTCTTCACGTTTCCTTACATCTCCTGCATAGAGTAATAACTTTAGAAACCATGTTTAAATTATCCTAGCTTAAGAGCATCTAACATTGTACCTACAGACATTCGTCTACAGTCGACATGGATATTCAGTACCTCACTCTCGTCCTCAGCCTGATGTATTACAGTGGATGTCAGTACTGTACTCCCGTGAGGCATGGAGTGTCATGGAAGTCAATACTCCCCCCAGGAATGGTGTGTTGAACATCGGGGTCTGGTTCCTCGGGCAGCCCCTTTACTGGGTGAACCAAGTCATACGATTTGATCACATCACGAAAGGATGGTAAAAATCGGCTGGAAGAGGTTGGGGGGGGATGAAATAGAAATACAAGGAATTGATTCGTCTAGGCAGTTGACTGAAAGACATCCCTTAAAACGCCCGCTCTAGCTGAATTTCTTTCTTTTGACAGTGAAATCTACAGTTGCTGACATTGCGATGTTCTTGGCCAAGGTGAGTACAAAAACATAAAATCCAAAACACTTTGTTGTCAGTCTCTCCTTAATCATCAAAACATCGACATCTATGAAAGTTCCTGAAATTATCCAATTACCCATTATTCCTCTCTTGAATTCATCTGAATACTCATGAATATTGTTCAGTGCTTGCACGTCTCTTGCCAAGAACAGACGTCCTAAAATCACTATAAAAAGATTTTTCACGTTTGAGTAACAAGCAGTGAGTGTGAGGGAATTTTAAAACTTTTGCCAGCAGCCACAGTCATTCCTGTCCAGAGTTACTATCTACACATCTTATGCTCAGCACGCAATCTTGGGATCTCATCTCAATTTATCTAGTTCTTAAATATTACTCACATTGAAATGAATTGTAATTTCATCTTTGACATATGAGATTTCACTTATGAACCAATTTCCAGGAATGGATTGGGCTCATAAGTACAGGAATACCTGAATTCACCCAATCAGCACCTTGTAAATGCAACCGCCCACCTGTCAGCAAAAATAAATTGACCTAAACGTGGTAACTTGAATTTTCATGGGGCTGAATTTGGAAAAAAAAAAAAAAAAAAAAATCTAATTTAGCGACTCTTGTTGGACATTTCAATGAACTACATGAAGTTTTCGGGTGGAAAAACGTTCACTTACATGATTGTGATGGGATCGTGAAGAGACAGCTTAGAAGACACCTTCCACGGGTCCATTCAACATCAGTTTCACAACTGAATCTTTCTACATGTAAAGCACTGGTGAGGCCCCTGGTTAACTGAGAGCAACAGTGTGATTCTGCTCCTCTACCTTCCACCTTGGCTATTAATGGCTTTAGCTATAGTTAGAACAGGATCCCCAGATTCTGCTGGTGCCCCAGGTGTTAGTCAGCTGCTAACAAGGTGAATCTGCCCTCTGAGAAAGAGCGTTCCCCACTGCTGTCCAAGAACACCGTGAGGTCCATGAACCTTCATGCAGATAATCAGGCTATCTATGCCGCAAGGAAGCTGCATATCATCAGCTACATATCAGCCAGCTCTAACAGAAGCTAACCTGAAATATATAAACTAGATGAATATTCCACAATTAACGTGAGCCTGGTTATTTCAATTACACTTAATTTCAATTACATTTAAATCTCGTTAGCACCACAGAACAGTTTGGTCAACAGACCATGACTTAATCTGTCTGAATTCATTTATCGCATCTCATTCACATGGTCCATCTAATTGGAGGAGTTCTGTCTAATCCAAAGACAACAGATCTACTTTTCAAATTTCCTGGACAAGGGTTACTTTGCTTCTGAGAAAGGTGCACGTCCTGTTTTCCAGGACCAGAGAAACTAAATTAGTTAAATAAAAAACAGATCAATATTCTGCAAGGAGCATTAAGATGTTTAATGTTTAAACGTGGAAAATGATTAAAAGAGTGGCTCAGAATAAAAATGGCACCTGACTCTGTGTGTGTGGAGCTCTCCCTGTATTTGCTGGCTTTTCCGTGTGTGGTTGGATTAATTGGTGGCTTTAAATAGTGTACAAACTGTAATTGTGTGTGCCCTGAAATTGACTGGCATCCAGTACAGGATTCCCTGACAGGCTCCAGGCTTACCATAACTATGCTTAACAAAGATAAATACATGGCTAAAATAATTATATACCAAATGTCTAATACGTTAAATGACTGTACTGTTGTTCCACCTTTATTATATTAAGGATATTTTATTACAGAAGAAAAGGAAAGCACATTTTACAGGCTGTCATTTCAGTGGAATATCAGCATTTGGTAAGGCAAAAAGCCACCCATTTTCCATCCATGCATCCTTACATCCAGTTCAGAGCTGTGTTTCCTCCCAAACATGCAGACAGTGTGTGCAATGTGCACAAACCTAGACTTGCAGGCTAGGATGTGCTTAGCTATATTAACAGTAGCTCTTGTCTAAAGGATGGAATTTCTTTCCACTGTTCCACACGTGAAGAGAAATTAAAGATTCTCCAATATGGACATGCTCTTTGCTAAAAACGTGGCAAGATTCCACCAGGTACAGTATAGCACAATGTAACTTTATCATTGGTGGTCCATATTTGTCTCAGGCATTCACAGCATATCCGATCGCAAACAAAACCCGCGCCTGACAATTAAACACTGGCACAGTGAAACAGGGCACTGCTTCTTTGTGAGCTAACTAGAGCAGGAGCAGGGGTTTGCATGACTCATTTATGTATTTCTCATGTGTTTCATATTATGCTTGAAAGCTTAGAGTGATACCGAGACATTCAACAACAGGCTAAATGACATGCACACTTACAAATCTTACAAATCAGTTATTTATGTGTCATCAATACTCATATATCTTGAAGTCCTTCTCGAAGAGCAGATCTGTTCCTAATACTTTATGGAGCTGTGCAGAACGAATGTGTGTGTGTGTGTGTGTGTGTGTGTGTGTGTGTGTGTGTGTGTGTGTGTGTGTGTGTGTGTGTGTGTGTGTGTGTGCACGCGCCTGCGTGTGGGCCGGGGTCTAAAGTCGCTTCCTGAGCCATGACAATAAAAGCTTAGCTTAGGTTTTAGCGTACATTCGCTGTGTAATTCCATTAGTCGGCTCCTTAGCGAAAACCTTTAAAAGCTTAATTAATGCTGAGGCTTTTGAGAAACTAATCACATTACACTGGCGAGCCACACTGTGACGGTACCCCCTTCAGAGGCCGCCGTCCCCATGTCGCTGTAATTACCCGCCATATGCCAGCACCGTACCCAGATAAACGGGCTTGTGCAATAATCCTCGTCGGCGCAAAAGATGGAAACGCCGCTGTCAGTGCGCCAAGTGTGCACCAAATAATGGATGGCCTTCGAAATCATAAAAGCGGCGCGTCTGCGGCCTTTCGTGTCTTCCTATCTGTCGGATTGGAAGACCTCGTTAAGTCTGACGTCCCTATCCGATAATAACACGTGCTGAAGAGTAAATATAAATTAGGGCCGTTTGTCCTCGGGAATTTAAATTTGAATTAACGGGGCTGGTTATAATTGCTTAGTCGTGCCGATATAATATTTCTTTCATTATGGCCCAGTAATATCTCGTTGCATTATGTTTAGTGCTGTTCTCCGTTGTCTGTCAGCGACGCAGGAAAACAAGAAATGCGTTAAGTATCGTCACAAAGGATTGCAGGAAATCAGTTTTGCGTGTAGGACAAGCATGAGAACATCACTCTTAGCCATACATCATGAAAGTGTATTTTTGGTTGCCCAGTTTTTTTGCACTCGTCTTATCAAGCAGTGTGTGTTCGTTTCGTAACGTTAGAAAGTACTTAGACCAAACTAAAGCGGGGAATGATCATTCTGTGCAGGGCGTTTTACTTAAAAATCTTTAAGAGCAGCGAATCCGCCCCCACTGGGGAGACCCTCCAAAAGATGGGGATCGCGACGTCACGCCGGGTCACACCAGGTCACACCGGGTCACACCAGGTCACGCCCTTCATACCACGCGCCCTGCGGGTGTCTGTGACCCGGCCAGCTGAACATGCTGAGCAACAGAAACATAGTCAGAGTTTCTGATGGCTTTAGGCAGCAAACCGTAATATGATTTTCTACGTGCCGGATCACATTTACTTTAATAATGTTTTGATAGGTAAAAAAAATGACCTGACACCGTGAACGGGCTTCACATTAAACCAGCACACATCAGGAGATGGCAGAAGGCAGTGAATGAAAGAATAGAGGGACAACGTGTAGAGAAAATGTACTCCATTGGAAGTCCGAGGGAATTCAAAGATTTAAAGGGGAAATTTCCCGGATATCACATAAAGTATATAAAAAGCAACCACAGAGCCTGGAACTCCAGAACACAGCCAATCCTATTGTGTCCCAAGACATCTGATTGCTTTGAAAGCCATAGATTTCTAAGAGCCCTCAGGGATATACAGGGTGATCAGCTGTGAAAGAAACTAGTTTTAGTGGCTGTAGAAGTCCTCTTTCAGCTGTAATTTTAAAATGTGACTGTGTTGTCTAGATAAAAGATATTTTTCTAGGTTCTGCGTTTGATATGCTGTTTGCCAGGGCCAATTTATTTAACGCCAAAGAGCCTTGTGTGTCCCTGACAGGATTGTTGAATCCTCCATAGTGGCAGGGTCCATTTTTGAGGGGGGCGGGGGTTCAAAAAGAGAAGAGGGACTGTGGCAAGAAAAAAAAGGGAGGAGATTAAAAAAACAGACAAGGGTGGCACTGGAGGGGGGATAAATACCAGTTTTAAAAGGCGGTGGGGGTTGTTGGTGGGGGGGTCACTAGAATAACGTCAGATAGGGCAGAGAATGTCACAGTGCCCCTCTTGTTTCCAGCTGTTTAAAGAGTAACTGTCAGAACAGAAAGGTCAAGCACCATCCAATCAGGAATATGCAGCTCTAGCATGTTTTCAAACAGCATATTTCTGTCACTGATGCTATCAGCCTCGACTCTGATTTTGGGCTAAGCTGAAACAAAGGAATTTAATATTAAATACATTTGGATTTTAGAGCCACTGTTATATCAGTCACTGATGTGGTTTAGCTTTTACCCAGTTAATTTTGCTACTTACACTATTTAACTTGTGACTAAGCGATCCTTGCAGCTGGATCCAGTTGGGGGGACAATGCTGGGAGGAGAGCTAAATAAAATGAGTTACAATGAAAAGGGTTATGCTTTCATACATCACACTGAGTGCCACATTTATTGAAAATAAAGTCTGATATCCCAGTGTGAGAAGATCAATTAAAAAGTCTAGTTACAACGTCATCCATGGATTAAGAACCTGTTATGGTTTTCAGAATGGTAAATACTAGTTTTACAGGTGTCAGCTGTGTATCTTTTGGTCTGTTTTCCCTCTCAGCTAACCTCCTGTTGATGGTGTTCTTCGGTCTACAGCACCAGAAGCCAGTGTTCAATGGTGCATCCATGTAAGGTTGCTTCCATGCCAGAACAGCAGCTCTTCCAATTGATCTGTAGGAGCCAATTACACAAGCCAGCAGTTTCGGAGCTTCCTGTTTGTGGCACACAATCTGAGTGCTCTTCGGGCCCAAACCAATGCAATACACATCAGCGCAGTGGGGGCTGTTTCAGGCTATCTGCAGTGGAATTACAAATCCAGGAACCTACCTCAGGAAGGCTTTTATTCTCCACCTGAGAGGGTGCTGTGGAGCTGACAAAGGGCATATCTAAAGAATGTGCTGACAAGACACTCTAGCAACCCACAATTCTGAAAAGAAAACCTAAAATGGATGAGACATTTGTCCCCAGATGGTTACATGGACTCTGATTACTTGGCTGTAATCGTTTCTGTGACAGTTCCTCCCTGATCAACGCAAATTCCGCCATTTAAAATTTTATCGAGTTGTGTGATCTGCAGCTGGTCTTAGAGAAAAGCTGCAGGTTTGTGTACCTCTCTGAGAAACGTCAGTAATCAGAGTGCTGTGGCTCAGCAAAGAGGTTGCTTATTCAAATCCCACCTGAATTTCATGAGTGCAATGCTTCAGCAGGGCGCGTAACCTGACCAACTTACCTCATCTTTAACAGACTGATGCCTTTCTGTGAGCAGACAATAGGGACAAGCCATAAAATATGAGTTCCACGTGAATGGTGACGTTTTCAATGGCTACACTGCACCAAAACCCACAACATGAAAGTGTCAGTAAAATCCAGTCCCTTTACATCCTTCACATGTTGCTCTTCACCATTTCCTGTCTTCGGCCCATGCTAATGGATATTGTGTAGATGTTAGTGTGCTCCTCACGCAGATTGCCAAAAAAAATACGCATGAACTAAACAGTTTGGTCTGAAGATTACAAACCAAAAACTGTGCCCCCATCAAATGCGATGACAGTTTAAATCACTACCAACAAACAAATCTGCTTTTTACTGTCTTAGGTGTTTCTGATATACCTTTAAGAAATATACAACCTAATGAATCAAAATAAGTTATTACCTCCCTGGGATTCATGGCACGATTTGATGTGTGTGTGTGTGTGTGTGTGTGTGTGTGTGTGTGTGTGTGTGTGTGTGTGTGTGTGTGTGTGTGTGTGGTGATGAACGGTGTCCCTCAGTAACACACCCTTTGTCTGTCACACTGGCATTCCTCTCACGGTTTGCCGTAGTTAGTCGCCTTTTGCCAGTCCTGACTTATTTTTGTGTATATACCGGCTCCCCCGCCCCACAGTTAGTCAGCGCATTGCTGTTACACACATTCATGGGGACCCCCCCGCTCCTTCAGCTAGTCAGTGACGTGAACTGATTTTAAACATCCTTGCTACGGTTTATTTTCTGTGTGTTTATTAATACAGGACCTCCACCAAACCAGAGTACAACAGAAAGTTCAACACAGGCATATGTTTTATTGTGAAGCATAAATGCAATTTTTATTTTTTTTTTTTTCCCCCCTCAACCTCTGACAACATCTGGGAGGTTCTGCAGCCATTTCAGGCAGTGAGTCGGCTCAATGGGGGTTTTGATGTGACCTTTAATCGCTTCTGCTAGACAAACATGAACAGTTTAGAAGAAGAAAACCAAGTGAGCGTGGCGATGCCTTCTGTTGATAAGAGAGCTTAGACCAAACTGCAGAAGCTGGTTCTGTATTAACCTCAGCTGGCTGAAGAACTTCCTGAAGAGGAAAAATTGAAGTTTTTGTTTAAAGCTTTTGGTTAAAATAATGTAATGCTTGTAATGCTTGCCCTGCCGTCCTGGGCCCGTGTGTGGCTTTGTGGGTTCGGTGTCACTGGTTCAAATGCCCTAAGCAATAAATGTTCTGATATCTCCACTGGGCTCTTGAGCAAGGCCTTTAACCCCAAAACTGCTCCATGTATTAGGGGAAGTATCTGCCTCAATGTACATTGCTTTGGAAGAAAGTGTCTGATTAAATATTTAATGTTGTGTGTTATGGTTCACTACCCATCCGGCCCATGTTATGTTGGGTTCATGTCCCACCACAGCCCCTCTTTCCTTCTTAACATCATGCTGCTCGTGGGAGCAAAGCAAGGTGCTCAGCAATATTCCAATGGCGCCTTCAATGTGGCCTGCCTTGGAAGAGTGGGTGGAGTCCCCCCATTTTGACCTGTGGTTTTTGTTTCTTGTGGAGTAGGAATGTAAGCTTCGATCCAGGGGTGTCCCAAGACGTGCCAATGGCGTGAAATCCTGGTATTGTGCGTACGGTTGATAAGGCTGGCGGGTGCCTTTAATCTCCCGGGCTTTCGGATTGGGCCGTGTCATCCAATGTCACATTGTGGGCCGATCTCCCACTGGAAGGGACAATTGAATATAAACAAATGATTTTGCTTCTATTGTTAGCCAACAACGCTGAGACATGAAGAAAGTTAAACAGTCACACAATACGTATTGTCTTTGTTTGTGTTCGGTGTACACACTGAACGCTCAGTGCTTCCGCAGGATGTATGGTTAGGCTGCCATTGAGCTCACTTTTGCTAATGTCCAAAGTGGATATTAGTGGATTTGCTAGTTATCATTATTAGTGGATATTATCAAAGGAACAAAGCACAGTCATTAGATACTCTACATCACTTTAAAACATGTACCCACCCGGAATCGGTAGAAAATGAAATCCGGTAAAGAGTAACAGGAGACAGACGGATGGGATGCCGCTGTCCTCTGCTTGTTTGGCATTAATTTGGCACCATTTCTGCTGCTGGATGGCCTCTGGAAGCTCCAAAGGCTGGTGTAAGCCACATTCTGCAGCGCTGGGGTAATGGCATTCCCTCACGCATGGACGTGGTCAAAGATCGTTTACTCAGAGAAAATGAAGCCTTTCAGGGACTTTTTTTTTTGCCACTATGACTCATACGACTGCAGGAAACATTATGCAATAGCATTATTCACATGCTTTGTAAAGAGTTTGTTATGTGGATTAATCACCGTCATGCCATCAGCAAAGGCAAGTTGAGATTCTTTTCTGCATGTGCTAATGGAGGTGTTTTCTCATTTCCGGACTGTACGTATGTGAACATTTACTTTCAGACAGCTGTCTGTGTGACAGTCGCAGTCAGTGAGCAGGTCTGTGTCTTCCACTTGGTCTGTGGTGAAGATGTTCAGTCGTCAGACAGCCACAGCGATGACGGAGGTCAGAGCTAACCTGTCCCTGAGAGAGGGATCAGTTTGGGCAGCTTAAAAAAAAAAAAAACAGAAAAATCACAACTTTATAAAGTACCTGTTACACTAATGCCACCGTAATGGG
>JAACJT020000038.1:1454206-1474251 GCA_009936485.2 Gymnarchus niloticus
CACGCCCCCCACCCCGCAAGGTCCGCTCCCTCGCCAGCGGAGAAAGTGAGAAACGCTCGCGTGTGGAGCGGCCGCTCTGATAGGCTGAGAAAACGGGAAGAATCTCCCAGACTCCGCGACGCCCGCAGGTGTAAGTCAGGTAGCCAGAGACCCCGGAGGCAGCGCCGAGTGCGTAAACAGGAAATCGGAATTTAAAACATGATCACAAAACAGCATGCTACCAACTGTTTCATAAAAAGCCAGTCTCACAAAAACATGGTTCTTTGAATAGCATTAAATAAATTCAGAAATTAATTTAAAAATAACTCATTTATGTATTAGAACATCAAATGTTGTTGTTGTTGTTGTTGGTTTGCTTGTTTTCTTGTTTATGAAGCAAGTATGACACATTATTGTTTTCCAAAAAGAAAATTGTTGCATACCTGACTAAGCTTATAAAACCAGTTCATTTTAAAATGCTTTATTTGCATATGTATTCATTACATATAGAATTTTAATAGTGACTTTTTAAGCTCAGCTGTTCCAGTCTACAGGTGTTCAGGTGATATTATTATCTAGTTTATGCATAAAATTACAATATAATCATCTTAAGCAAGTACTGCTAAAATGTTCTGTTTTAGTGGCTAATTTTAAAAGTACACATTATTCACCAGCATGTTACATTTTGTCTTTGTGTCACTAAAATGACCCAAATGTTTTCAATTACAAAGTAGTTTTTGAATATTAATAAAATGGAGGGTTTTTTTAACTTCAAAAGCATAATGGAGTCAGGTCTCATGTTAACATAATAATTGCTTCTAGGTATAACATTTGAGATCTTTCAGCATATAAAAAACACTTACGTTTTTATATTTATAATACATCATTTACAAAGAACCCCCAGCGAATCTGCTACATTCATTTGTGTTGTTGTTTGTTTTACTTTTAGTTCTGTGTGACATGTTTTTGCAATTATGGAAGTTGCCACAAACCAGTCTGATTTCATGGCTAACTGACAGAGCACATTCACTGTCCTATTTGTAGGATATTTAGAGCCAGACCCCTGAGTGCTACAACACTTCTGATTTGGTGTGTTGTTCAGCGTCTCTCTACACAGTCGCCAGAAAAACCAGCATTGGGTGGGAAAGAGTGGGAAGAGAAAGGAGAAGAGGAACACATAGAGAGATGTGTCTAACAAAATGGAGATGTGTCCATAAGCAGGTGACATAAATGGGATTTAATGGCCAGGCCACCGGTTGGTATTCAGGTGTGTGTTTGTCGTCTTCATTTTGCCTGGATCACGCTATGATTAGCTTAGCATTGCTTGGCAGAGATAAGCTGATTGCCCCTAACAGGATAACATCTTTATTACAGCATTTCCACAGGGTGATGATGTCAGTGCAAGGTCTAGGCAGGACACATACCCCACAGGGCTTGAAACCGCTCTGGGTGAAGGCTGCATCTGTTACGACAATGCAACGGAAGGTCAAAGGGTCTTTTCTGTGTTAGCAGGGCCGGTGCGATATCTGGCACAAGGCATCTCACCATTAAATGTGAGTCTGTGGGGCTGCTGTAAACATCACAGAGAGGTCTGATAGCTGTCTTCATCAAAAGCCACAATGCTCAACTAATTCATGGTCCAGCAACCAGATGTTAGTAATGATCAGAAGGTTTGTGATACCAGAAACCATAGGCCACTATAAATACAGCCAGTTTGCGCATACTCAACTCGAAACATGTATTGCGATGTTATTAGTGATGGTTAAATCACTGTTTTTTGCAGCCATTGTGTTGTTAACCATTCTGATAAGAATACTGGGGTGTTCGGTGCTGACCGTGAGTCCAGGCTTCTGTCCACTGTCTCATCCATCAGATCCATCAGCTTCGATCTGTGGATCAAACCTCCTCTTGTAATTAATAATTTAGCTCCATCATTGGATTACCTTGCTACTTTTGAGATGGTAGTTCACCTAACTGCATGTCTTTGGGCTGCGGTATCCCAAAATCGACAACAGAGTATAATCGTGTGTGAGAGTTTGCAAGTGTATCACCTCAGACAGGGTGTACCCCAGTCTGGCCTACCATTTCCTGCCTTGGACAGACTCCAGGCCCCTGCACAATCCTCATAGATAATTGCTTTTGTAGCTCTGTACTGCTATGTCAATACTACATTAAGTGCATCATCTCTTTGAAAACGGCATGAAATAAACAATACAGTTAGCAAAGCCAGTTAAACCAGGGAATTTATTTATTTTTTTTGGATTGAACCCCAACAAACACACCATTCACCCAGAACTGAGTCGATGGTCCACGTATAATAACCTGCCTCATCCTAGCAGTTAGAACAATAATGAGTGCGCCCCCTGCAGACTTTCAAGAGCAGCGCAAACTTCCCATCCAAGCCCTGACTTGGTTTAAACAGGTGACCTAATTCTGAACTTAATGTCATCTGAGACTTCAGATAGAGAACTCCTACAGTACCAGCAACGTAGCCCTACTCTCACCAGTACTTATGCAGCGTCCCTTAAATTAGCATTCACCCCATTTAGCCATCCGCATAAAAACTATTCCAAAAGTCTTTAAGCGAGAATCTTTATGAGTGACCCGTCACCGTTTTTGCAATTCTAAACAACACGTCACAGGTATGAAACACAGTTTAGATTTCGTTTAACAAAATGTTTTAGCGACCCATTGTACTGTACGTCAATCCAGCTAGTCTGCTGACAGTTATTTGAATTACTAGAGATACTGAGGAATTCATTACAGCCTGAAAACATCAAGTCGTGAGCGTGTCAGAAGTAAAGAACTGAAATTGAATAGCTGCGCTAATTAAATTACCCGCGCTCATTCTGGAGGAATAAGTCCAAAACGAAACCCGCACGATGGATGCAAATGAGCGGCTTTCCCTGATGGCACTGACTGCGATTAGAGGAGAGGGCAGAGCCATATACCGCCTCACCCTGGCTAACCAGGGCGAGAACACTCCCGGCGGAATTGGGACCCCTGCAGCCTGTTGTAGGTATTGCAGGTCGTAATGAGGTCCGAAACCACCTGTTAATTAAAACGCAGATCATGGAAAAGGGCAGTCTCGAAGCAGCAGCTTCGCCCTATCTCCACACCATCTCTGACCCGAGGCGAGCCTGACGCCGAACAGCTGGTGCGAGAAGTTCCTGCCAGCTCTGTGCTGCCGGTCCAGGGTGGAATGACAAATGAGTCTGCGGCATGCCTTGAGTCGGAGGCACGGAGAGGGGACTGAGCCCCCCGCGTGTGGTGCAGGTGATGCGGTCAGGACTCAGGACGCCAGTGTTTTTCTAACCCACTTAAAATAGGACGCAGCATCTTACGGTTATTTCTAATGAACTCCAGAACACTGCAAGCCCTCAGCATTGCTGTACTGTAAAAACACATATTTCCCCAGAAGTGTGACTATTAAACAAGGTCAAGTCAACGTGTAAAGGGCACTGCGTTACGATCAACTGGATTAGAAGGTCAAGGGACCTCATTACTGCAGCAAGCTTGATCCTTTGTGGTGTTCCACCTTTACAAGCTCCATCCACTAACCTTAAAACGTGTCCATAATGATGAATATGAATGCATGCCCTAAGAGGGATGTTGCATTGACTTGAAAATATCCGCGCTATTCAAGGCAAAAATCCAAAGAGCACGTACTGTTTCACCTTCACGTCTCATGACGTCACGGGTAAGAGGCGCGCTTGCGTGGGATTTTGCTGCTCCCTTCTGGCAAAAATGCAGTATTACATGCCATATTGCTGTAAAATACCACGCATAAGGAACGTTACACGGCCTATGTTGTGATTTTGCGCGCCAACTCTTGTGTATCAACAAAACTAACGACTTGTGAAATTATCACAAATTTATTAAAAACTACTTTTTTTTTTATAAGTTTATTTTGGACACGCAAACAGGTGCATTTTGAATACTATTTTGTCATAGATCTTTGACACGTTTCAGATGGTAGGCAGTCCTGTTAACTTAGGTGAACTATTCTCATCTGTTAGCTATACATTTAGGACATTCACCACTTCCGTATGAATTTTAACGCGTATATGTTTGTTTGTATGTTTTCACTAACAGTTTTCGGCACATAATTGACATGACAGTCCCTATATGTGGTGAAAAGAGGCCGTGCCTGTGAAAGGCAACAAAACGGAACGTAACCATTCAGTGGCAGCTTTTATTTCCTCAAGGTCGTTAAATCTGATCAGCATTCAGTAAGAATTTGTCAGACATGACGAAGTTCGGAAGCACGGAAATATGAAACGTAACAATTCAACTGTTCAACAATTCAAATGTTTTTTTAATATGTTTTGAAGATGGCTTGAAACATTAGCTAGAAAATTATGCTAACGCTTGGAAATGAATAATGAACCCCGGCCTGTTGACAGATATATAACCTTTCAAGAGGAAGCATAAGGAGACCATGTTTAACAACTGAGCGAGAATAAGCCAGCAAACAATTTAGACATCACAGGGGAAAATGGACAAAAAAAAAGACAAATTACTAGCACTCTGACAAGAAGAAAAGCTTTTTATTTTATTGCGTAGCTGTAATATTCTATAGAGAATTGCATCGACTTATAACTATTTTTTTAACATTTTCCAGTCTTTAATTAGATTTGTATTTAAATATCCTTGAAATCTAGCAGTTAAAAGGAATATGTCACTATGACAATGACCTGAATGTTGAAGTGGGAATTAATATCATACATGAAAATAATCTCTATCAGAGCCATAGTGTGAAAATGCTTTTTAATACACTGATTATATATTATTGTGGAGGTAAAGGGACTTTGTTCCATTTATTTAACACCACATTTAGCCATAGTGGAAGGAACACTGATTGATGGAGAAAAATGAACATCAGATATATACATATTATTTAGTATTAGAAATTGTGCAACAGGCAAAAAACTTTGGTGAATTCCGAACCACATTACACACAATAACTAGAAACGGAACCATCGATAGCAAGAAGTGGAATTTCCTAGTCTTTAAACTACTTAGAGTTGCTAGCAAATTTTAAGACGATAGTTTAGCTGTGTGACTTATAACCAACCCACAGACAGACAGCCTGACGTTCTTCTGTAAAAGTCTGACACAGGGCAGAATTAGTGGGTTTTTTCTGTGGTGGAAACTCATTCAGATGAGTCGCTCAAACCGTGAGGACACCACCTCCGTTCAACACTTTTGGTATGAGGTTATTACCATGGAATGTACAGATTGGTTTTTATCAGGTACTCCAAAGCCTACGTCAGCCAAAACATACTTTTGGTGAATTTGTCTATAAAACATATTTGCAGCTCTGACAGGAATCATACAAGTTATTTCTGGCAAACTTGCAAACCACTTTCATCTTCTCCCAGCTGAGAATCATTTTTTAACCCCCCATGTTCCCCATTAACCACGGGACTCAGCAGGTGTGAAAGGCCTGAAGACGCCTGCATGTTGTTTCAGGGTTTATGGTGACCGTCATAGCTCTTTGTCCCAAAGAGAGAATGGCAGGATGGTCATTCATCAGAAGACATAGTACTGCCCCAAACATCTGATTTGGGAAAAATGTCTTCAGCCGTGATTCAGCAAACATACGTCTGCTTTAGAAATGGTCTTGTAACTTTCTCCAGACCGAAAGGCATCAAGCATTTAATTACTGCAGCATTCAAAGAGTAACTTCATTTTGAGCATAGAATGGTAAACCATGGTTACTATTCGTTTGGTCACAGTATCAGTGTAGTAGTAAAAACTATGCTAAGTCTGACTTCGATTTGACAGGGCTGGCCCTAATTATGCCTGAATGTTTAGCTACGCTTTTATGTCAGGTGACTTAACTGGAGAGGGTGGGTGACAATAACTCATTTAAAATTAATCTTGTGTGTTTTATGCTCAAAAAAAAAAGATTTCACATGTTGGTGCGCTGTTCTCTCAGACATACATTAGTACAACCCACAAAAATATCTCATTCAATCTGACGTTCAAAGTGCTGAAAATCAGACAGGGGCCAAATGATTTTTTACTGCCTTAGATCTTTTATAGGATGAGGTGAAATCGCTAATCGCTTATCTTGGTCGTGGGACACATGGCTACATGCAGGTGGGGCCTGAATCTGCAAGGTTCCTTCAGGACTTGAACTGACAAAAATAGAAAGCAAAATGTATTCTTTTAATTTAGCTACATTTGACTATCTCGTGTTTGTCCTTTCTCTTTATGCATATTCTGATGATTTCTTTTAAAACATCTGTTACGTTACTAGTCCATTTTTATCGCTGTTTATAATTAATGTGTGCCTATGAGCTAAAGGTTTTGAGAGGAAACGCCGCGTTTTCTCTCTGCGCAACTCAAATGAACTGGATTAATGACTTCTTTCGGCTCTTTTCTTTCCACTGTTATAAATCGGCGCCCTCTAAATGCCTCCCAACGCAAGGAAAGCCTCTCACAGCCATTGCACACAGGTGCAAGATAATAGTTTCAAAAGGCGTGTTTGATCAGTCGACCGAAACGCTATCGGATTCGTGCTGTTAGTAATGATGACAGATCAGCGGCGATGTTGGTTATGTATGATGAACTTAACGTGGTGAAGGGAATCGTTCATTCCGCTTTCAGACACGCTTCCCGTGCTTAACACACACACCTGCGTTTGTTCTCAGTTTGTCGCTATAATTTCATTGATACGTAAACACCTCCTGTGCGTCACTGAAATTGCGCTGTGATACGAAACCTTTCGAAAATATATTATAGTTATTATCTCTGTCAATAAGGAATCATTTTACAATCAATTTCACAAAGAGTACAACTGAATTCGTTTTATTTTGGAAAAGCTTGCTTCCTTTAAAAAAAGTTTGATGTGATCGTCTTCATTGCTAACTTACGAATGATGTTGGGAAAGGGAATAAAACGTTAACGTCTTTCCGCTGAAGACACCTGAATCCTCCGGCATTTTCACTTCACGGTACAGGGGGCGCTGTTGTCCACAAAATGCCCCGTTTTACACAAAGTGTTCAACGGACTGGAAGAAAGAGATCAATCGGGGGAAAAGAGCGAAACCAGAGAAAAGAATGTTAATACAGGGGGGAAAAAAAGTTTTGATTTATCATACCGATTCAATCACTTTAGCATAATTATAAAGCAAAATGCAACGTATAATACCAGCAGTTCCTACGTTATAAAGTGATTTAATACGAAACAAGTTAGGAAGCACAGAAATGGCTTTAAAAACCTTTAAGTTTCTACAGGTGTGTGCCATGTAATGTAGGACAATGATTATTTGCCTTTCGCGAACTCAAAGTCGCCTTTTCACGTTCCTCAACCACCTGGCTTTTTTGGGGTCACAGAAAAGTGAACTGCTTTGAGAATTTAGGCAACAAAAGACAGGTACTTTTTAACAATTTGGTGCATGGGGTGACGTACCCACCGACCACACTGTAATGTGACATGTGCGAGTAATAAACTGAACCGGATGTTTACTGTGTTTAGTGAACAACTGCGCCAAGGTAAGGCCAGCAAATTATAAATGATACAGAGAATCAGACTGTTTAAGGGCATTCACCTTAACTTAAACACCGGCTGGTCAGGGCACGCGCTTTAAGGGCATTCACCTTAACTTAAACACCGGGCGGTCAGGGCACGCGCTTTAAGCAATACTTTCCAATTTTTCAGCAGCAGTTTATTTTTCTACTTTTTATTTATGCATGCATTAAAAATCTGCTGAAATGTATTATTCATCTGTGATGTAATTAATATGCAAACATATGCAAATTAAGACACAATTAGGCTCCGATTCTCTAGTGGAATTTTCCATTATAATTTAATACAAAGTAAGAGAGTAATTGGTGTCACGTGTAATTACCGTTACTCAAGTGTACATTCAGACATGCAAATAATGTGCTATATGTTGGTTATTCTATGCAAATGCACCATGCGCAGTGTTATGCTTTGGGGATGTCTAAAAGTGTTTAAGAAGGAGACGAATATTTCTGCTTTGAAAAATTATAAAAAGCACTACATGGTAGCTGTCATTACCGCTTTTGTGTAAGTCAATATATTTGTTAGAGGAACGGTTAAATTCCTTTAGATTTTTTGCGCGTGGCATTGATTCCATTTTATGTTAAACTCCGACTCTGGTGGCAAATCAATTTTGACTTGTTACACTTCCAGTTAGCCAAGGATTTCAAGTTAACTGCCTTTACCTCCACTATCTTGCTTGTGTTTGAGGATCTGAACCGAGATCTCCCCCCCCCCGTATGCTTTCTTTCAACTCCACCCCCATCACCGTGGCACCAACTCAAAGACCATAATCCTGTGATAGACCCCCTGTTCATATCTGAGACCCAGAGACCAACTCTTTAAGGAACAGCCAGGCAGACAACACCCTCTCCCTACCAGCTGGCTTCAATACCTCTGCTGGAACGCTACATGCCCCATGGCACAAACGGGCTGCTATTACCCCACTTCCTGCTAATTAGCGCCTCCCAGGGGCCCTCTAGCACCCCCACCTGGTCTGCTAACGCAAGCCATTCCCCAGGTTTCAGGGTCAGAGCTAAAATGCAAATTTGTATTTTTTTTTTTCTTTTAAAGCTTACCAGTGTGATCGCATGTATAATCAGGAAAGGGTACCTGAAACATCGCCTGAGCTGTAATCACTGAATTCTTCTGAAAAGGTGATACCTGAAATCAGTCTTTATGCAGGAAACCCGATTTACTACCATGATGTGTTTCTCTGTGTTTTTATTTCTTCACTGTGTCTCTGTGTAGAAGAAACCAGGAGAGTTAATTCCAAACCCCCCCACCACCCATTTGGACACAGTTAAAGGAAGCAATGTATTCCAGCAAATAACACAATAGTGGTATGGAAGGAAGGATAGAAGCAATAAGGGATGGTAGGAAGTGGGATTATGGGCGAGAAGCATGAAGCTGTATACGCCACTTAAATAGAAATGATTACTGATACGTTTAGGAATCATTGCTGTTTGTCTGTAATACCAGGAGGAGATTATTACTCATGAAAACAATAACAATGTCATTTTTTTAGGATTGGACCAGCCATTATTTTAGTGCTTGGTGTTTGAAGGTGATAGCTCAGAATAGTGAATGAGAATCAGGGTGAATAATGTCAGTTATATAAATACAGGCTCACTGTGCCTGTTTTTGAGGTGAACAAGCTTTCATGAAGCAGAGAACAGAGAAACGAGGTTACGAATGCTGCAGGTGCAGACGACAGGCAGGTTAAATAGGTCAGAGCCGCCGCTCTCTGTCACCGTGAGCCAGAGCCAGGCCTTCCACGTGGGCAGTGCGGAGTCTTCCCTGCCCACCTGTGTGTTGGCGGACTTCTGTTGCCATGTCATCGGTTTCACGAGCTGCATCTGCTCAGGGGGCTGCAACTCCATGGCGATTTTTGTGGGGGCTGAATTGATGTCTTGCCCTCCCTCCCCGCACACCCCTTGAATCCACACAATCTCTAAGAGGGAGACTGTGTGTCAGTTCCGCTGTCTGAGGTCGGAGGCACAATGTGTGTGTGTGTGTGTCTGTGTGTGTCCCCCCGTATGCCACGGGAGAGGCTTATGGATACGACATGTGGATGCAGGGTCACAGCTGGTGCAACGCCCTCCGATGTTCAGAAATGCACAGAGCAGACAGCTCATGAAATGTACCCTGTGGAATTGTACATATAACCTGGATGACCAGAGTTATGGAATAGGCCAATAGGCATGTTGTTATTAATACCTGTGCTATTAGTAATAATAACGACAACAAACCACAGAATAAAAATGAGTATTACTCTTACCACTCTTGTGAAAGTTTGATCGATTCTAATAGGACAGGAAAGTTACTAGACGTTACTGGGCTACACATTTATATAATCATGGTATGAGTCCAGTGACAGGTTTTGCAATCTGGCTTTTAAGTTGCATTAATATTTCTGTTCCGGAAGGTCAGGGCTTTGCGCTAAAATTAAAGGGATGTTGAGAAGTCAACTCCATGTTTTTCTCGCCGAACGTGTAGATAATTATGAATTTCTGAAGACCTGCCCTGTTACTACACCTGACGCGGTTATTTGACGGAAGTTTCTAAGTGCAAATGTGGCCAGCAGTCGGGAGCACCGTAATGAAAAGACGGTCCTACTCCTGGTTTCCTAAGTGTGGCAGATCATCAGAGCGTTGCGATGTTTATGACAGACACAAAAGACAGAACTCCTCACACAGACCCTCAGAAATTATTACGGTTTCAACGGAGTGATGTCCTGCGTCCGGAGTGGTCGGGGGATGGACCAGACATGTAATCTTCAGTGAAAATAATTCATATTTCGAGCGACTGCTCTTGTGTGTTTATTCACACCGGGGTTTTTTGGGGGGTTTTTTTGGGTGTATTTCCAAACTGGGTAATTAGCAGTACTGGGTATGCATTAGAGGGAGCTGGGAAAAATTAAATGTGTGTAGACGTTTTATTTTCTACGGTGTACTCACTCAAGATACGTAAACAAGAAAAAATGCCCACTTGTGAAAACATGCTGTCATGTAATTGGCATAGACGTGTCTCAGTGCACGAGTGTTTAGCCCCCGCCGTTTGATTGTGTTCTGCAGGTACAGGGGAAGCGATCTCAGCTGGTCGTACATCTATATTCTGCATGTGTAGGTTTGTCATGCATCCTGCGGTCTCCTGTCATGAATTCCACCGTGACACGCTACGCGGAGGTGGAGGCACCAGCAATTATACACACGGGGACACGGACATATGCGCGGGCAAACTGCAGCACCAGCGTCGAGGCTGCACAACACAAAGTATCTCAAACAAAGATAAACAGTTAAAACAACACATAATCAAGGAGATATATATATATATATATATTTGTGCACTGTATTCTGCTTCTCATTTAATTACTCATTTTTAACACTTTCATGCATGAATTATGACTGGCTGAGACAAATGTCTTTTTCTGTTCTTTCGGGATTTAAAAATATTCTGAAGTGATGTTATTCCAGTTGTATTTCATAAAAAGATGCATGTATCGTGCTGTATGTATTTGAGTGCTTCACTACAAGTAACACAGATCACATTACTAATGATCGTGACAGCGAATCACAATTGAAAGCTTTGCTCCTTTTGGGACAGTGTCCCCAAAAGAGGATTCCATGCCACATTTAACTTGAAGTCGATCCATATATTAGACAGTGGGTTTTAAATAGCTGTCCACCGTAGTGAGCACAACACGTGAAAGGGTTCATTTTAAGAACTGTGCAGTGGATTGAAACAGCATCTAATTCGTAATTAAGTCTCAGAATGGATACCCCATCATTTGTTTGCAGATATTTATGCAAAAGATGCTTTTTCCCAAGCTTACGCGGTACAGTTTAGTATTTACAAAAGCAAGCTTCTTCAAATTGTCACCCACAGTAGTGTGCCTCACACGACCCTCTTCACCAGTTCCGAGCCGGCGGTGGACACAAAACTCCCCAAACGCTCTCATCGTTCTGACAATCACCACTTGTCCGCAAACACTTTAACATGGCGACATAATTCATTAACATTCTTTCCCGAAAGAAGTGATTTCTGAGTGTGAAGGGCCCCTCGCAGCTGAAGAGCTTTCGGGAAACGCCTCCCGCCGTAGTTGAGGAACTAAACACTTTGCCAACATCAGCTCAGTGTGCTTAAGATGATACACATAAATTATGGCCAAAATACTAGACTGACTAAGATGCAGCTACCGTGGAGTCACCCACCCGTTACGTGATCAGCAATGAGTGAACAAAGCAGGCCGTGAAGCCGCCGGACGTCTAGCCTTGCAAGACGAACAGTGTCGCACGTGCCGGTGATAGAATCCCTCCTACGCACACGCTGAGTTGTGGGTTTCTCCGGGGCACAGCGGGGGTCAAAGGTCACATAAGCGGATGGATTTATTTCTCTTAATCTTGGAGCTAAGATGCTTGGCGCCGACTGAAGGCGCAGTTACAAATCACCGGAGCGTGCCGTTGGGTCGCTCTCAATATATGTGCTGATTGGGGTGGAAAAGATGCGCAAAAGCGTAAAGACAACGGCGCGATACGAACGCTTTTAAGGTAACCGTTGCCTGACCGAGGTGCGTGAACGGCACGATGTTACTCAGCCTGCTGGGGCAATGCTACCATTCTGGACTTTTGGAAAAACTTCAGCAAAGATTTGAATAGCGTAAAGATTTTTTGCTGTGATCCCCACGTTCACGTTTTCCCCTGATTTTAATATTGTCTTATGGCTTAACACCACAGCCGCAGCCTGACCCACCTCTACATGAGTGGAAGATGTCGATTGGTGGAATGGCAAGTCTGTCACTGCGGGCAGTTGGTGACACGCATGAGGCCCCAGGAGGTGCTGAGGCAGCAGCGGGCGGAAAAACTATGACTGCCTTAACTGCCTTTTCCCAAATTATACCAATTATGTTCAGTCTCCATGGAACTCACACCATTACTAGCTGAGCCATTCGGGTGCTAAGTTTTCAGGTTTCGGAGATAAATGGTATTTTACCTCTGTAATTAGGAGTTTCTGCTATCATTTTATGTAGTGCTGTTTTGCACAGTTAATTAATAAAAACTGCAACGTAACATTTTACAAAAAAATACAGACACTCACAATTAGTGCCAAATAACATCACTGCAGATGAGACAACAAACAGTCCTGGAAAACAGTAAATGAGCAAACGTGAATTTGTTACTTTGTGGGCTTGTGTGTATTCCGTTAATGGTCGTTTATCTTTACATGTTTACATTCATGCATTTTTAAAAACTGGGACACATCTTCCATGCTTCAGCCAAACCCGTCCCTGACACCTCTGTCCTTCATCCCTGCATCCTGTGGGTGCCTCAAAATTTGAATTGAACAGCGGGAATTAATAGGATCTTGGTATTTGGGGACTGTGCAATCCTAAACCGCCCTTCCAAGCCCATGCCAGGGCCCATAACTTTGCCAGGCCTCAGGCATTGGTTTGGTGCCAGTCCACACAATATGGACCTGTCACGTCTTACGTTATGAGAGGACTGTACCTAAACAGTGCAAATTTCATTCATTAATAGCGCTCCATGTTTTTATATAGGATTCCAGTTATGGGATTGGTGATTAAGGAAAGTCATATTATATCTATGAGTTGGTGAAACTTTGTGCACCTTTACCTTGGTCCCCTTACACCCCCCTGGTTTCAGACCCCCCCCAGTGGGGAGCGCAGCTGGGCTGAACTGCTGCCATATCTGCGATGGACTGAGGCACAGGCGGATGCAGCAACGGATTGAAAAAGGCTTAATCGCCGCACGGGCCACATGTGAGCTCTCGATAAGATGGCTGCCCTCCTCTCATGCCAGGTCTGCCATTTCCAACCTCCGTGCTCGGGGCGGGGGTGGGGGGAGCATTTGCACGCCGAGGAAGGAGCCGGTGCGTCAACAGGAAAGGAGAGATGCCCGTCTCCTGGAATCCAGAAAACTGAAATCTTTGTCAGGATCACTCTGTTGGACACGTTGCTGCTCAGCTGCTGGTTAAAAGCTGAACAGCTGAAATGTCTTTTCCTCTCAACATTAACATATCTTAAGGTACATTGTTACTGCAATCCCATCCAGGGTATCTCCTCTCTTGTACCCCGGGTTCCGGGGACCCTGGAGTCGGTTAACAGTATGGATGGATGATTGGAAGTGTATCTATCTATTTGCATACAATAACATTTCAACTTTCAGAGAGGACTACAAAATGAAGGTGACTGTGGTAGTTCCTGCAAGACGGCCACCATCGCCAATAATATAAAGAAAGCTTCTGCACCGTGGCTCAGCCCCGACCAAACCCACAGGCCACGCTGCAGATATCGCCCATCCGCAGACCCAGCTCTCGTTTCGTTCCCCTCTGCTGGATCCAAAATGGCTGTCTTTTGTTTTCGCTTCCTCTGCACCGGTTCGTAAAACCCAGTCCAACATAAAGTCCCAGTTCTGCCTTCTCGTCCCAGCATCCCCTGAGTCAGTTTGGCGTCCCAAGAAAGACACCCAGTCCTGCATTGGAGACTGCAGTTTTTGGCTGACCCTTGAACCAGCCCCCCTCCCCCCATCAGAGGTGACAGCTGAAATGTAATGAAGACCATTAAATAGTGAGGTGGAGGTCTGCATGCGTAGGATAGTGAAAAGGCCTCGCACCTGGGTCTGTTTACGCATGCGTCACCCGGCCAGCCGCCGCTCCCCAGCGGCTGCGTCCCGGTGAAACAATGCCCGCTCTAAATCTGCTTATATTATCCTCCAAAATGCCCTGCTTCAAAAAATGCACATCCTCCATTTGAGCCCGCGTGCAATTTGGTGCGCGACATCTGCTTGTCAATAATTATTGAGCAAATGCATTTGACCTCTGACCCCCACCCCCCTGGATGAACCCCAGGTGTACCATTCTGCCGGCGTAACGAGTGATCTGGCTCTCCCTCCCGCTTCCTGCCTCTCCGCGTCACTCGCCAGCGACCCCCCCAACAGCAGCTGGGTGACTTCAATTAAGCGCTGGGTGTGTAAATGTCATGAGAGAATTAATAATTATACACAAATTGAAAATCCAACATTAAAGGATTGCGATGTCTCCTGGATAAATTATTTAATTTGCTAATTAAATATTGTGAGGTTCCACGTGTCTCTAGGTTAGTGGCAGAGAGGAGGATTTAACGTGAATTTGTAAATTGTGAAAATTGCCTGTTTTCGTTCCCCCCACCTGAAGGACGGCATTCTCGCACCTCTCTAACGCAGGTCACTGCCAAAGGAGGCGTGATCTTTAAAGATAAAAAAATGAAACAATCTGCTCTGGCTCGGTATCACTTTCAGAGCGCCTGTCACCAAACGCAATCGCCTTGGTAAGTCCCTCTCTGGTCCTTCCATACAGGCTGGCTGCACAGCAACCCCCGCAGTCCCGAAGAGCCCGTTTGCCAAGCCGTTTCCCTGTGTCGTCCCGGCGGCTTTCCTCCGCGGCTTGCTCGGTCGCATCCCGACACCGAGACAGCCAGAGCGCTTGGAGAGAGATGCCTGATGCTCGCCTGTGTCCGGAGGAGCCTGCGCTGTGAGTGCGTCGTTATCGCTCTGCGGTGAATGTGTGCAAAATCTGTCGCTCTCAGGGGATCATTCACCTATGACCTTTCTTTATTCATTCAGTTTCCATAACGACTTCACGTGTCGCTATCATGAGTGTGATTATTTTTTGACATATAAATTACGGTGCATTCACACGCCCCGTATCAAAGTGTCAGTGACTCCGGCGCCAACTGGTTTCACACATCAGGTACGGAAGCGGAGTCACTCTGCTTACATACGGGGGGGGGGGCGGGGGTGGGGACGGCCTACGGCGACAGCTGTCGCTGGGATAGACGAGGCTTTCTCTAAGGACGCAGCTGATCCTGTTTTGCTGCAAAGCTGTGAAGGGGGGTGGGTGGTTTCGTTATAAGATTACTTTAAAAAAAAAAAAGGGACGTTGCCACTGCATGGTTTGCCTCCTAAATACACAAATATTTTTGTATTGTGTTTGTAGAAAATGTATACGTACGTGTATATTTAATTTTTTCTGCAGACAGATCATTTTGATAAAGTCCGTTACAAGCAGTGATACAGTGTAATGCATATTATCATGAGCAGTTTGTGAAAAGTGAACAAGACAGGAACTTAGGAATGTGAACTCACTGATGTCTATTCTGTCATCTTCCCATGCTCTCAGATACGGCGCTGCTAGACGCGCCTTAAATTGAAAAGTTAATTATCTTTTTAAAAAACGATGTCCTGTCCTTCAGCTGTGCCGGATCCCAGCTGAACTCTCCTGGGAATAACCCAGTTTCAGTCTTAATGGTTATGAATGCACTGTGTTGCTGTGTGCGACTATTTAGTTTAAATATTGTTTAATTAAGGAGAAATTAAGAGAACTCTGCACAGAATATAATTTCGTATATAAATTATTACAGTCTCACAGTTCATTATCTGTTCCTTCTCTGGAGATTCCATATAATCTTGAAGCTTCTGTTGACAGAAACTTTTGTTTTCACAGATGTGTTGATAATTCAAGGTGAACACCCACAATGCACTGCAACATCCCTTAAGGAATTTAATTTTCCCTCAAGTTTTGTTTTTCCTTAGCATTTCATTTCAATGTGCATATTTATTATTAGTAATATTATTATTATTTGCCTTCTCTGATGGAGACAGGAAGATAGGCTGAAGCAAAATTGCAGGGTTCAACATAAATGTGTTAAAAGCTTGGCCCATTTCCAAGATGAATGTTGTCTCCAAGGTGGCGTGTGGGACGTGAACCCAGCTTGCTAGCTGTGGGGTAACGTGCCAGGGGAGAATGGGGATGTGTCTCCACGTGCAGGTTTAAGCAGGGCACCTCGCACGGAGCCACACGCCTCACTTGCGGACAGCCCCCAAAGGCCGTGCTCTTGACGTAATTGATTCTTTGTCCTGCCCCCCCCACAAAGCAACAATGCCTTCCGTGGGAATGCCTAATTGGGCCTCCCTGGTGGGCCTTTCCAGAGAAAGCAGACCACGGCGGAGCTGCCGCCACAGATTCACTCAGCCCGGAGGGAACGGCAGCTGGGGAGGAGCAGTTCTGTGGGGGGGGGGGGGTGATCTGTGTGTTGAGCGGGAGGGAGATTAAAGACAGTCAAGAGCTTGTGGGGAGGAGAGGGGTGGTGCTTAGTCGAGGCAGAGGGTCAAAGCCCCACAGATTGGGTTTGATGGGGAGGAAGGTCAGCATGTTTGGGAAGAACACTGGTGTGAATCATGAGTTCAAAATGAAGAGAAGAGCATGAGCAAAGATGAGTGTTTTAGGGAAGCGTAGGCATTGAATGTGGTGAGGCGGTCCACCCCAAGGATGGTTTTAAATCAGGAAACCTAAGAAGATGTCGGCGTCGGTCAGCTGGGGTTTCAGCTCTTTTTAAAAAGTCAAATCATGTATAGAAAAATAAAAAATACAAAATGTAAAACCATCACTTTGGAGATGAAGATTCCTCTTCTGTCCAAGACTTCACGTTGCTTGGAAATAGGTTAACGTATTTTACTTCTCCTATTTTGAAAACGGAATAGATATCAGGCTTTGTTGTTGTTTCTTCTCCTGCCTTGTTGGGTTATGTCAAATCGCGGTCCATATCTAAAGGGTGTTGCTATCCTCCACTGTGTCGACAGACGTGCTAAGGTTCGGTTTGTGCTCCAAGGGTTCGGATCCAAAGTTTTGCTGCTCTTGGCCTACATTCTTAAACATGCCGTCGTGATTCCTGTGATAACTCTGATCCACCTGCTGTTAAATGCATTTGTTTTACACCTGAATGTGAGTTGTTCTGGGGAACAGCTTTTTCCAGAGGATTAAATGTAAATGAAGCACTGTTACTCTCTGATACCTGGTGCCGTCTGCCCAGCGGCGACCCAGTCCCTGGCCCGTCTCTTTGCATCTTTATCACTCGAATTAAGCCGATTCGTCTTGTGTTGTTCAGCCTCACCTCCAGGGGGAGCCATCGAGTCAGGGCAGCGTGTAGGGCATAGGTTCTTTTGTACTTCGTAATACCTTCATGGGGTTTCATGCTTTTGAAAATTGATCGCTCGCATGCTTTTTCAGCATCTTGTTGCTCACTCGAGTAACGCCAAAAGCCCCAGTTAAAGGGTTGCATCAATCCCGGCGACAACCTCGTGATTTTCATTAGTCCTGACTCTAGCGACTGTTTCGGGTCGGCGTCTTCAGCTGACGAAGAATCATTTGAGAGTTAAGCCAATCCAATCTTTAACGTGAAAAGTTTTGTCCATTGCCATTTTGTGTGTGTGGGGGGGGGGAGCCAAAAATCGTAAAATGATGCTGGTATTCACACATTGAATGAGATGCTGGTGGAACACCGACCTCCACCTCAGGTCAATCGTACGTGACACAGGTCTACACCCCTACACAGGTGACGGTGTATGAAGGTGAACCTAAGTATGCTTGTTGAAAATTTACTTTGCATAATCCAGTAATTTACAAGCACTGTCTAAATGTTAGTTAAACCAAAACCAAATCTATTTTCAACTCCAATTTAATTCCATCCCTGTCTTAAGGGTGGCAATCATTTTCTGAGGATATTGGTACCATAACTGGCTCTGTATACATAGTAAAATATATTTTATGGTTAATATATAAAAGTTACTGTTTGTAGTGATTACCTTAATACTTTGCACTACAAAAATATATGTACATATTATAAAGATGAGGAAATATTTTACCATCATAGCTGTTAATATTTACAAGCATGGATTGTCAGTGTTTTACCATGTAAATTATTTGATCCATCTTCCAGCCACTTATGTGGTAGATGGCAAGGTAGGGCATTAGAACCTATCCCAGGCAGCGCAGGGCATATGGCTGTGGACACCTTGGACAGGATGCTAATCTGTTGCGGGACACGCACTCACATAGTCTGCAAATTTGAGAGACTGGTTCACTTAGCTGCTCTTTTTAGACTGGAAATGAACCTGCAGAACACAGGAAGGACACGCAAACTACACGTGCCAGTCATGGAGGTGTGAGGTGACAGCGGTACCCACCAAGCCTCCCTGTTGACCTACGTATCTTGGTTGTCTCTGACCATGTCGTCTCTGTAGCTTAACGTGACAGAGGTCTGACTGCACCCTAAAACCCCTTGGGCCTCCCCCTTATGTGAGGTTCCTCTGAAGGTTTCTTCCTCCTGAGAGTGTTTTTCATTGCCACTGTCACCATTGGCTTACTCTTTTGGGACCTTGGGTCTGGGACTATGTGAAGCACTTTGTGACAGTGCTCTTTGTAAAAGGCGCTATATAAATAAAATTGAATTGAATTCCATCTAGTAGATGCTAGTATGCTGATTTTGCCTACAACAGGCATAAATGACGATCACAGCAGTAGATGTCTTTAACCTCTGCCCCAAATCAAAGGTCACAAGTACGACACCCCTCATGGGTCCTGTGATGACTGTAAACACCAGCCTGTAAAATCCCATCAAGGGATTTTATTCTGGCTAAGACTCTGGATCAGTTTTTTATTGTTCATTTCAAGAAAAACTTTTTTTTTGGTCTTTAGTTGCTCAAGTTTGTTTTGCTTACGATCAGCCAGTCTCTGATCCAAGCCATCCTAAAAATACCTTGCTCATAATATTGGTCTTGACTTGATTTTCCTTGTGTTTCTAGGCAGCCATCATTAAAGGTAATCCCAGCACTTAGCTTTCAATCCTCAACCCCTCACTCTTCAATGATTTGCTGCTGCTGTTGTCGCCTGACTGTTTCTGTGACAACCCAGCCATGACTGTCGCTACTCTTGTAGACAACAAGGGGTCAATTAACAGAAATACTTGCATGTGCTTTGCTGATTATCCATCCAGATGCCGTAACATACAGTAAATGTCTTGTGAATTTGCGTTTTGATTTTGGAGATGCACCAAAGCCATCTCGTGATTGCTTACTTCGGCTAACAGTTGGAGTTGGAGTTTTTCCCAAGCTCTGAGGAACTCTATCGCAGTTGAACGGTCCTCGGCAGCTCTGGTGGAATTACAGGAATTTGTTTAGAAATCAGCGTGCAGCACGGGCACTTAAAAGCAGGCTGCAGGGAACACGTAGAGCCAAACGGCCCACGCCTCTGAGTCCAGATGCCCACATGACGGGGAGAGATAGGGCGGGTTGAAACCGGACGGCAGGTCTTATCGCCGTCTATCCAGATGAACCGAGAAGCACAGTTCCTCCAGGGATCTGAGATCTACTGGCTCCACATCCGGGCAGTGTCACAGTCTTTATCTCTTGAAGGACCCCAGGGCAAGGACAGGTCCAACTCTGACGCATCCCCTCCCTGACTCGTTGGCCGGCCCTGGGAAGCCTGTGGGCTCCGTGGCCCACGTAGAGTAAAACCACAGCCGTTCCCCCGCGGGAGAAGCTTGTGGTGATCTCTTGGCGGCAGCCGGCCTTGCTGAATCCAGGAGCAGCAGATTGATGGGATCTGTGTTCACCGGGAGCTATTTCTGTGTTTGAGAAGGGGGGGGGGGGGGGGGGGGGGGGGTTCCGAGGGTTTTCTAGATTGAAAAGGAAAGTAAGTTTCGAGGAGAACACAGCAAC
>JAACJT020000038.1:1474355-1505103 GCA_009936485.2 Gymnarchus niloticus
GGGTGGCGGGGCGGGGTGGGGGGGGGGGGTGTCGGTTCGGTGGGGGGGGGGGGGGGTGTGGTGGTGGGGGGGGTTGGGATGGGGGGCGGGGGGTGGGGGGGGGGGGGGGGGGTGTGTTTCCAAGGCTTTTCTATATTCAAATACGTAATGGTTTTCCGAGTCCTCCAGAGAGTTTGGAGCGTCACACTGAATACGCCTTTATGCCATGTGTTGATTTTGCAGCTAAATGGTTGACTGGAAAAGGCAACCAACCAAACTGAATACCTGTGCAAAGTATTATTCAGGTTTGCTCAATGAGTGAGGAGAATATGGATGTTATTCGCAAATGACAGCTAAAATTGTTTGGCCACCAGTGATGAGCCTCAAGTTTTTGGTCACTTGCAGTGTTGATTAGTAGGAGAAATAACATTTTGGGTCATATTTGCTGAAAGGAAAAGGAAGAATAATTTCACAAAGGTGCTGCAACATGGCAAATTTGAATGACATGATTTCAAAAGGCAGCTGTATGTTTGTACGGAAGCATGTAATAACAGGTATTGACGATTCCTTCTTTTTTGTTGGGTCTTTAAATGTTCCTACGTAGATTGTTGCCTTGCATGTTCCGGATGTCATGAAGTGGCACTGACTTTAGAGTGGCCTTCGTGCGACTTTTTTTGGCCACTTTGTTGTGCTCACTGTAGAGCAACAGTGTTTACTAGAGAGCTGAGCTACAGTGCCAGAGAACAGGTAGGCCGTTGCCAATAGCAATAGTGATTTGGAGGACGCTTTAAAATGTTTTAAAAGCATTTTTCTCTTGGTAGGGCTATTGTCACCTCTTCTGGGCTGTTATTTGTTACTGCAGAGATGCATTTACCAGAGAGACATGGACGGTCTGTTTCATTTCAGATATCCGGCTCCATCTTCTCAGACATGGGGAGACGCATACATCGACGGTAGTTAATGGGCTCGGGAGCAGAGTGGATATCGCCGAAAACCTAGAATGGGGGGAAAAAAAAAATACACAGTTTAGTATACGCACATCTATACAAGCAGCAAAGGAATGATCCAGACGTCAGAACACCAGCCTGTGTAAGCACAGGGCGTGAGGAGGCGTACGAAAAGGAGAGCGTTGATGTACAATAATGTGAAATGTTGTGCAGAACCTCGCCATCAAAGCCCACTTAACTATATCTGCCAAAAAATGCTGACTCCCTGCCAACATAGCCATGGAAACAGAAATGTTTTATTTCCATAAGCACACTCCACTACCGCCCAGCACTCTGAGGCTAGATGAGAGCTAGCTCCCCCAGGACCCACCTGCTCGGCACTCTACACTGCGATAGATGGGTTCGAACGACACACCCAGGGCCCTTTGGACCCACGACGCCACGGGCTGGCCGGAGCCTGTCACGTACGCGACTTGAACGGGTCTCACGGTATCTGTTGGAAGGCGACATGGCAAGGGCTGAACGTCCGTGAACACGGGATGGGGGGGGGGAGGCAAAGGGCAAGGCGTCACATGCAGAATCGCCGCTCCAATTAATGGGTGGCAGTCGTTAACAACTTTCATTACATACCTTGTAACAGGCGTTCATTTCTCCTGAGGAGGAATGAAAGTCAGACACATTCAAATGCATCCTCGCAGACTCGGGGGTTTAAAAAAAAAAAAAAAATTGATGTATTACTGTCATTTTAAAAATTTAGACATGCTTTTTTCCCCCCCTTTTGCTTAACTCCCAATACTCCAGCTGAATGGTTTTGATTAATACGGGGCCATGGTGTTTCTGAAAGAGATTTATACCTCAGTTTGTCTGCAAAGTAATCAAATCATTATGAGCTAATGACAAGCGTGTGAGCAAAAAAAAAAAACGAGGCATTTCCTGTGACTCTCCTGGACTGGTATGTATGTAGGAATTTTGCCCTAATGTGAGGTAAGCGGTGTTTACAGCACCTGATTTAATGAGACCCCTCACAAGGACCACAGGAATGAGACGTGTTCTTCTGAACAGGAACATTACTACTTTGATTCACTCTTGGCTTCATGGAGCAAAACCCACTCTGGATGCAATACCGTTTCACTGAGTTTATTTCCCGAACCACATCGCTATGCTGTGGTTAAATTGGAGTCAATCTTGTGTTGCCAAATCATGTAAAATATTGCCAATATAATCATGGCATTTCAATGTTCTGACACAATGGATTATTATGAAACGTTACACTGCTTCTAGATTAAATGTTACCAAGGATGTACTGAATTTTACATCGAGGGCCATTAATGGGTAAGATTAGGGCCAAAGTGACAACCTCGGTAAATGTGGCTGAGTGTCACACATAACTCTGGTCTAAGACCCGTTTGTTGTGTCATCACAGGAAATGTTCTCGAGGGCGTATCTAACATACACATCTCTGCCCCGCCCCGCAAAAAGTAATATTGCGAGATATTGTGAATTATTTCTTGCACAATTTTTTGTTTCGATTTAATGTTAACATTTTAATATTTCTAAACCTGATCTTCTAGGTAAAATCGCTCTATATTAATCCCCCATCAGGGATTAATAGATAGATTCTTTATCTAAAACTTTTTAGAATATGAGTAATGAAAATAAACTTTTCTCACGATGGTTCAACTGAAACTATTTTTTCAACCACACCTTTTCATAGTGCATGTGGGAAATCAAGCAACACAGGTGTGCCTTGGCAATGAGACGTCTCCCTAGTTACAGTACATTTTTCGGTTATGTGCTATTGCTTGTGGTTACTTTACATAAACATAGGTGGATAATGAACAGTCATATTTAATTTGAATCATGTATATTTACAGTACCCTGGATTCAGCATACCTTAGGTTAGAATTTGAGTTGACATCAATTTATAAGAACAGGTTCCTCATCACTTGTTGAACTGATCACTGATAATACTGGCTTACGTTTTTAAGATGTTTATGAATCAAAATTTTTTTTGCATGTCTGATAATGCAACTCTCAAAATAGTGCAACAGTCATTATTTTATTTTATTTTTTTTCCTCTCACCTAACCACACACATTTGAATTTCTAACTATGTGAGGACCTTCCATTCATTTCTATGGGTCTAACCTGAATCCTAAATATGACAACCTTACTCAGCCCTAACCTTAACTGTAAGTAACCCAACAAAATACAGGATTTTTGGTTTTTTAATTACATTCACAGATTTTCAGAAATTGATTTTTCCTTTATGGGGACATGACAAATGTCCCTACAAAGTAAAAATATCTGGGTTTTATTACCTCCTGGGGTCATTTTACTCCCACAACATAATCTAAACGTGTCACACACACAGACAACCACAGTTTCTTCAGGAGGCAGCAGGTTGTTAGCGGACTTGTTGAACTCCACATATGACCAAGACATGTACATTGGTAGACTATTTATGATATGTGGGGTACAAAGAAGTTCTTTACGTCAGCATCGTAAGAGTAGTTTTGTTACTGAGGTTCTTGATGCCAACAGAGGTACAGGATCTTTGCTTTGGCAGGGTGACACCTTTTAGGACCCTCTGTTAGGACCCTAGCTGTAAGCTGAGATGCTGGTGTGAGACCACCATGGTTTCCAGGGGATCTTCATTTTCTTACAATGACCAGGTTTGGCCATATTTGATTGGTTGTGTAGTGGTTGCCTTCAACATTTCCATGCCAAATCTATTATGAAAAAAATCTAATGAGCTTTAAATTTACTTTACTGACCCCCATCTATACTTCATGGGAACTGTCCCTTGTTAGTGGGCTTCAGCCACAGCAAACAAAAGCGCTATACAGATAATCCAGCCCAGTGCTACGACTTTCCGGTTGAAAATAATGGCTAGGAACACGACCAAATGGTAATAATTTCTCGCTGAAAACTCAATGCGGCGCCACGGCTTTCTGTATGAGTGGCGTGGAACTTCTGGTGGACCTTTACGTTTTCATTTAGAACGTCTCCTAAACCTTTCATTTCTCATCAATGAAATCGGCAATAATAATTAAGGTTATTACATGGTTAGAGAGCATGAAAACGTTTCATTTCCATGCAACTTTATCCAACTCCGCCACTCTTCGCGAACGAAATCCCAGGGGATTTCCTAATAATTACTCATTTTTCACACTTAAAAATTCATATTTCACAGTAATTAAGATCCCCTTGTGCTGTGGGGATTATACCAGGGCTTCCGATTCCTCTTTAAATGAGGGAGAAAAAAAAAACAAAAAACTGGAGATTAATGGCTAATGAGTTTGTGGTGGGTTTTAATATGTCACATCCATTTAATTCATAAATACTCATATTATTAACACATCAAACGTCTCGCGCTAGCAATGGCACGTCTCTGTTTAGCAGTTACCGTTAATGACGGCTACCCAAGCATGACGCGTTTCATTTAGGGTCGCTCCTCTAACGGAGATCCAGCAAGAGGAAATTTGGAGTCGCCTAATCGGATTTGTCCAATTAAGTAGGGGGGGGGGGGGTAATAGAGCGCTCTCCCCGAGATGATGGCTCGCTGTGGGTGAAGCGCGTCGCCGACGTGCCCGTCGGTAAGAGGAGAACAGCCCGCCATTATTCTGCTGAGTCATCTTTTCTGTGAACGTGAAGGCCGCCGTTCCCGCCAGCTATGTGTTCTACTTCATTAGGCCATAGCCATCATTAATACAACAGCAAGATGTCATCCTCCGTTATCTTTTCTTTGGCATATCTGTTGTTTACTAGGGTAATTGGAAATAGGACGTAATTATCCACCACCGTTGGTCGTATCACCTTCAAACGATGTTTGCTGTTGAATTTGAAGGCAACTGTGTTTCTGTCCTCCATAACGGTGTTAATGTGAATCAGAAGACAATGGCGAGCTAGCATAAAAACTATACGCTTTGCGGAACATTTGGTCCTTATGATTGTTACAACATTAATGTCAATGACACACTCGCTTTCAAGAATAATCAATCAAGCCGTTTCATTTCCGTCCTCTGGAATCAGCTCTTTGGGGTGTTTTCCTAATCTCTCCTGACACGGTGGGCCATCACACAGTAGATGATTAATGTGGATTAACAGTCCTTTAACTTAAGTGTGCTCATGTGTCTAATATACCACGACACGTCCAGTTAGTAATCAAAAGACGGTCCAATAGCCTTAAACTGCTCTGCCTTTACTGGGCACTTAGGAAACAGGGGACTGTAAAGCTGTTCATTTTACTGCCACTACTGATCATTTCGAACCGCAGTGTCCCTGGGGAACATGAACCCGTTCTTACCCAAGACCACCGGGTACTCGTGACGAGGACGTGGCAGGGCGGTTTTCGAATGAAGAGCGAGGACCCTGAGCACAGACATGAAGTGGAACGAGAGGAGAGTCAGCTCTCGAGAAAAGGTCGCTGAATGTCATGTTCACCGAACGAGGTGGTTTAGCAGGGTGGGGGAGGAGGAGGAGGAGGATGGGGTGTTTCTGAGTCCTGTCTACATGCCAAATCTCTGCATAAAGCTGCCTCTGGCATTGTACTGTGGGATGTCGTAGCTATGGGGATCTTTGTTGTGCTAGCCTTCTAAAAGCAATATTTGGACTGTGAGGGTCTGAGATGCTTAGTTTATGACCAGCTTGTTTGACACTGGGCACCAAAATGGAGTCAATCTAGGCGAACATCACTGGCAGGGGTAATTAGTCCAGCTCAGGTAGCAGCTGTCGTTATGTGGGACCACCACTTAGAGAGACATGGGGTCAATAAAGTCAAGTCAGAGAAGACAGGAGATTTGTAACACAGAGGCTATAGAGAGTAAAGGTGGCGTCAGCGGGAAAGTTACTGACCATGTGTGGGCAAGGACTAGAGGAGGCACTGCTTGAAAAGGTTTAGATGGCTTTGGATGGAAGAGAACGGTAAAAAAGCTTGATGTTCAGGTCACATTGCGACGACTTAGTCTTCAATTCATTCATTTTAACAGTCTTTTAGCCATGTGGAAAGGCTCGCTGTCGCAGACAGCAGAGACACAAAAGGTGATCTGGAATCAGTGGTTCAACAGAATATCACGCTTTTGGATTGTGGGAGGAAGCCCACACAGACAGGACCTGGGAACCTTCACACGCGGCTTCACAGAGGCGGGACAGAATTTGAAGCCACGGTGGCGAGGTGACAGCGCCGACCACTGAGCCGCAGTGCCACCAACAGTCGCTCGACATGCTGTGTGATCATGCTGTGTTATTGTGTCACGTAACACGCCCTGCAAAACAGGCATGTTGGGGTGAGCTTCCGAGAATATGGTGCAGGCTGATATTTCCATAATGCTCTTACCAAAAACTGTAAAAACCAGAAAAAATTAACGTGATAGAAAGATAAATCCTAATGCAAGAATCAAACCTTGTGGCCTACTGTGTTTCAAGGGCCAGTAAATTATTTTTGATTGGTACAGTGTGGTATGAAGATGTAAGGTTAGGGTCCTTTAATATACCAACCATTATCATCTCTCGCCTTTTAAGACAACCATATTGACCAAGGCATCTCAAAATTGAGAGCCAGAAACAGGAGAGTTTTATAACTTCTGCTGGCACGATGGACCTTCAATGAAGCAGCAGTGACAGAAAGTCTCCACCCACTGAGGCATAACATGCCATGAGAAAATCTCCTCATTGTTGGTATTATCCCTAATACAGTCCCCTAGCTAAATGGCTGAAGCGTGTGAGTCCAACGTTGATCTTGTCTGTTGGCATGCTTGATGCTTGGTCATGTGACACGAGTAAGTCAAGTAGATAGTCGGATTACTTTGTGCCTGAATTAGGCACATGGAATGTAAGAAAAAATCCATCCATCCATCCATCCATCCATCCATTCATCTTCTGACCGCATATACAGTCCATAGTCATAGAGAGGAAGAATATAATTTTTTAAACTCTGGATGCTTCAGCTTTCATATAATATTTAACTGCACCCCCAAATGGTGTCCCACCCAAAGTCCTCTCCAACACCTGTGACTCGTCCTTAAAATCTCAAGGGCATTACAATGCCCGCCCAACCAGCTGTGTTGATCACACACCATTGGCTACTGACCTGCAGGGCTGGCAGTGATTGGAGGAGCTGTCTGCCTCTCAGTGCTGTGGACAAGGAACTTGCCTGTAGGGGGCACTTCTTCTACCAAGGACAGACTGTCCAGACTACAGCCAATTCCCAATGTAAAGTAGCGTCCTTCACAACTGCTGAGCTTCCAGTCACAGCTGGTTAATGACATCATTGCATTCCAAAACTACAGTCAGAGCTGAGTTTTTAACCTGCTCAAAGACAGCGGAATCCCTCATCACTAAAGTCTGAACCAAAATGTCCCACTTCATTTGATTACTATTATTCAAAGAGAAGTTAAAATAATAATAACTATGTAATTTTTCTAGGAATAATTGTTCTTTAGCTTGCTAGGCTTCTCAAGTCATTTTTACATTAAAACTTTTTATAATAAGTGAGATCATTATATATATATATATAGTAATAAATTTATTATCATTATTATTTTATTATATACATTGTTTAAATTGTATTGTGAAGACAATTGCCAGTTTGATGTAGATGTGGATTCTGTAAAGTGATTCCTGGTTGTAAACATTACTTGTAAGGAGAATGACCACAGTAATTTAAGTCTGTCCTAAATTGTAGATTCATAACCTTTGATAAACTGCTTTTCAGGACCCAGCACATTAAATGCTTTGAGCATAATATCTTCTTCAGAAGGTTACATGCCCCTAAAACAACTTCTGTGCTTGACCATTTTTGCACATTTTTGTTATTACATCAGAAAAACAAGAGATGCAACTTTCCAACACGTCTGAAATATAACAGAAAATAATTTTGGCCAAAAATTTGCAGAAAGCCAAAAAGTCATGCTGTTAGACCCTTGAATCTTGTTCATTGCATTGTTTTTAAATCCAGACATGTTTGTATTATGACAATTAATGTATTTATACTTCCAGTCAAATAGTGTAATAGTTTGGCAAGTGATTATACTTTTTTATTGCTTTATTACATATATTGCAAATATCACTGTCAGTTGTGAGAGAGTGTAAATGCAAAGCCAGCATCTGTTTAAGGTTCACCATAACGAAACTCACAGAATCATAGGAAACAGGCAGACTTTCTGCTGCCTCAAAGAGGTAGCGTCTCTAGATTTAGTTATACTTAAAATGAACATTCTGCTCGCTGTGCTCCATTGTCCGTAATCGTATGTTACTGGAATAATCACTTCAGTTTTTTTTACGGCAGACATTCAAAAGGCTCCATTTACTTCTCTCGTGCAGGGAGGAACGACCTCAGCAAACTTGTTTCATGAATCAGAGGGAAAATTCATCTCTGGAATACCACGTGGTTTGGTCACCTGTGTTTTTATTAAGACAGTGTTTCAGCACCTTTTACTTGGGATGTGTATTCAAAGTCTAAATTAACCTTTTCCCATGGGTTTAAGCTTCAAATATTCACCTGCTTGTTCTAGGAATAGCTCCAAGTAAACATATCTCCTAACCATGGACCAGAATAAGAACTGGGATAAGAGGTTGTGATACTCCAGTGTCGTGTGTTGTACCAGCCTTTTCTCCTGATTAAGGCTTCAGACGACTCTGTGTCTTACATCTCTAAACCCCAGTGGAGGCGTTAGGTCAGATTAACTCTCTCTGGCCTATCACAGCATAGTGTGCCGGCTGCGAGAGGGCGCTTCGTTTCCCTGTGGTTGACACATCAGAGAACCCAATATTTCTTTAATCGGATGTCACCCTCGTTTAGTTCTTATTAATGCTCAGCAAAAAAAAAAAAAAAAAAAAAACTTTGGGTTGAGAAGTGTAGATCTGAAGCACTCGACACCAGAGCTGTGATGTTCATCTTTACTGTGCTACCTCCAGATCTCTGAGGCGCGGTCTGATTTACTGACTCGTTAACGGCATTCACGCTTCAGAGCCTTCAGAAAAGTGAACTATGCAATATAGAGATATGACAGAAAATGAAACTGTCCACATTACGTAAAACTACGAAACTATTCTTTTTTGGGGGGGGGGGGGTGTAGGCTGTATTAGTTGTCTGATGATGAGATAAAAATCCTCCCTTGGGGTATAGCGGTAAACAGCTTAAACTTTCACTCCACTCCAGAGCTCTGCATCTGAACGCATCATCATCATCAAAGCTCCTGCAGAGAATTACTTGACGGCTTTTATATTCCAGCCTGCTGCTGCACCCCGTGGAACGGAAAAAAAACCCCAAAAACTTCTCAGCTACAATTCAAATGTTCAAATGCCTGTTAAGCCCATTCATTGACGGCATTGTTTTCAATTTTATTCTACAAATAAGTTTGTACAAGCATTTAAGGTGCCGTACTGGAGAAGTGATGTGTCTCGATTTAGCTGGCATGCAGCCTTGGATAATGGTGAACTCATGACAAGGTCAGACATGGGGATGGAGCAGTCAGATATGCTCTTAAATTATAATTATATTCTTTTGCTATAACATACCAGACGTCTAATGGCCTTTGTTGCCGCTACTTCTAAGTGACAGAGTTTATTTTCGTTGTCTGTAATATTTAGCCGTTACTATAAATATTTCCAGTGATTATACTGCTTTCTGCCGTGACAGAACGACGTCTCTCCAGCTTGCGCTCCACCCACCCGTCAAACTGGATCACTGAATCAACTCGCTGGACAAAAGCCGGATTCACTTCCCGGGTTCTGGTATTTTGATGCTCCACGTGACAGTTGTTGCAGAGATGTCGTTGTGGTTTACCTTCCCCTGTGAAGAATCGACTTCATATAGTATAACACTGGGGGAACCACGTTGCTGGTTATGTTGGTTTTTTCTGCTTTGCGTATTATGATTAATAAAATATTTAAAAATAAGTCCACACAACGACACTTATTGGGTGGATGTGAGAAAGTAACTTGCGCTGCGGGCAGATTTTTTACGCATCTCTGAAACTGAAATAATATGCAGCGGTTATAGGACTGTGCGCTACTGTATTCAGCAAAACTATTACAAACAAACAATGCTCAGTTTCTGTATACATATATACCATTTGTATTGTAATTATTGTCGTTGTTGATAATATTAATAACATGCATTATAATTCGACACGCGCCAGGCGTCATTTTGCACGCACCCATTTCACATACGCAGGGTTAATTTTAACCCCTTTAAATCTACTTAAATTATGCAGGTGACTGGTCATTTATCAAAAGGATGCCAAAAATAGCCCATATATCGTTCATATATAAATACATACATATATTAGCATAATAAACCCTATTAAAGCCATTCCACAAACACATTACTCTGTGTCAATCGGATGTGCTAACCCACTTTTTCCATATGAAAAACTCTAACACAAAACGTATAATATGAACTATTTATTTATACAGCTTTACTGCACAGTACATCCACAACGAAACACGTTTTGGAATGGTACATGTTATTTCCTGTTTCAGTTTAGATATGGCCTTTACACCAGTGCCACGCTGGAAAGAAGGGAAGGAACATTTATCTACATTATTTGGCTACCTAAAACTACACCTTTCTATTGGTAGGGCGTTTTAGCAGCCGTTCGTCTATGGTCGAATAAACTGAGTTTCAACAGTAATCGTGGCTCAGCACACTGCAGTGCGCACATCTCTTACTCTGATGCCTGGGTGGTAACCCGCTTGGGTATTTAAGTTTCACATAAATGCCTCCAAAATTCCATTTTTGTCATTCCGATGGCACATCGATGTACTGCATGAAACCCCCTCTGCTTGAAATGCAAACATGTGGTTTGCGAGTACAGATACGGTCGGAACTTGGACGGGAACAAAAAAAAAATGAAACATGCTCTCCTGGCAAACGTCGGGTCCTGGTCGGGTACTGGGAGGCTGACACGCCGCCGTGGTTCGGGCTGGTTGACGGGCCGCAGCGCAGCTGGCAAATCAACGGTGTGGGCATCAGAGGCGGGGAGGGGCTGTGCTCTACCTGATTGCCGTGTGCCCCAAAGTCACTCGGCGTCACTGTCACTCGAGTAGGACGCTCGGAGCGTGCGTGCGCGCGCGCGCGTGTGTGTGTGTATGTGTGTGTGTGTGCGCGTTTATTCGAAGACTTTTCCCCCGACGCAGTCCGGCTGATTTACCCCCCTAGCCACCCCCGGCACTTGATGGAAATCGATTTGTCCGGCGACTTCTGCTAACTTTTGAAGGTATGGCGCTGTCACGTTTTTCATCCTCTCCGATCGTTCCGCTAAAAAACAAAACAAAACAAAAAAACGTGTCAACTCGACCCGAACATCTGCTGTCACCGGAACGCCATTTCATACAGCGATCGTGTACGCTCTCCTCTGCTTTCCCCCACTTTCACTATATATTTGGGGTTATGCATTCTGATGATTACTTAGCCTAGAAGTTACCTTGCACTTGGACTTGTGAGAAGCGTAAAACTCGGCTGCTGCCCGGGGGGCCACTGGAGACCACCCTTCATTAATGAAATACGCCGGCGGTGCTGCTTGCTTTCCTTGCTGTTTGCCGTTTATACACTTTATTGTTTATGTACTTTGGATTGCAGACTCGTGATCGCTGTCGAGATTTTCTTAAAGATGTTTGGCGGCGCGGCGTTTGTCAAAACACCGTAAATAACTCCAGCGCTTCTAGGTATTTGCACAAGCTTCCCATTCAGCGTCGCAATATTTGGACTATTAAGTTAGAGACACAAGACACGCGTGATTTTTTGCGATGTGGGTGTTTTGTTCCCCCTCAACTTGGAGTTAAGTGCGTCTTGATGAATATGTATCAATGTGCATTCAGCCAGTTCTCTTAACTGCGCTCTTCAACGCACCTGCAGTCTTTAATTGCATCAGTGACACTCATGTTCAATTCACATGTAAATATAATTTTACAGCACATTCTTGGCAAAGCTGGATGTTCTCAGTGATTCGTATGGGGGGGGGAGAAAAACGGCACGAATACCTGCTTAGCAACTTTTCAAATAACTGCATTCTAAGTTTGTGCTGGCGTGCGCTTCAGCATCTTAGCGCGGAGGCTTCTTTTATTTCCTAGATAATGTCAGTTTGTTTGTGTGTATGCCGCTGAAGGAAACGCTGCCTACAGATGTGTTTTCCACAAATACGCATTTCGCAGTCACGGATAACGCCTTTAAGACTGTTTCTGCTAATAACATAATTTCCAGAATATTCCCACGTTAAATGACGCACCCGAAACATGACTACATGCTAAGCTATTTCAGATGTTCACTATAGAGAAAGGCGTATCGGGGTCTCTGCGACACTGGATCTGCGCTTTAATGACAGTTTATCCGGAGCCTCGGGCCCCTTGATAAGGTGTAACTGTTGTCCTGAGCTGAAACACGGATTACGAGGAATGAATTAGCACGGATGATGATGACGGTAATTATATGTACACTTCAGAAGTCGGTCTGAATTTGCTTGCGCTGAATAACGTGAAGCTGACGGTCTTGAATGTGGGAATCCTAAGCTGTGATTAGAAGAGGACCTCACTTCACCATTTCACTTCATGTCCGCTCCTGAAGTCGTCTTCAGTGTATTTGTCTCCCATTCGCGTTTGGCTGTAAGTCCAGTTATGCTAATTGACTTGGGGGTGGTTGTGAAAAATGATTTTAATTTAAAACAATTAGCCATTGCGGCGCTGACGGTAACCCATCTACAAGCAGATCTATTGAATGACCTTTCCGGTTGTTTTGTGTATTTTTTTTTTTTGTGTGTGTAAACACTAAAACAGCTCTCGTGACATTTCTGTATACTTAACATTTTTATCAAAACTGTGTACCAATTTGCTGATATACCCGTTAACTTCTTTTTATATCTTAGGGCGTTTTTAAATACATATCTTTTGATCAATGAGTTCATTGGACAAAGTCATTTTAAATACACTACCCAGTGAACAGTCTAGACAAGTCGACAAGCCCGGTAGCTTCGGAAAAAGACGACTGATAAAAAAGCTGATGATGAAACACTGATCACAACAGTTTAATCGATAAATGCAAAAACAAATGATGGCTGTATAGTTAAAACATATGTAAGTACATGACTTTAAAAATTACGGAACCTGTAATGAAGAGGAACTGATTATCAAAATGTTTCATTTCACTTCAAGATCAGTATCAGTTTAAATTTTGATAACATTGAAAAGAGGTTTCAATCTATGATTAGAAGGTGTCATTAAAAATAATGTGCCAGAAACAACAGCCAAATATAAATGGGTATATGCATATAAACTTCCATCTTCTTTATGATTGGCACAATGTTGTGGCATGGAATATAATCAAAATCAAACATATATTTTTTGAAATGCTTAAATGCATTTAATTTTCTATTTCAAGTGATCTTGGGCCAGTTTAAGCCAGCAGCTTCAGCCAAAGTGACAGTTTAAATAGTCTGCATACTTTTTCCCCCAAATATCTCATGTTTTTTCATGAGGTGAGAAGGGGCCTTTTCCCAGAAATTGGACCCCCAAAATACCAAAAATCAACAGATTTATACTTTTTTGGGGGGCAGGTGGGCTCATCCTTCTGTTCCCTACAGACTTTCAGATTAAAGTGCCTTACTGTTAACGTGAAGGGCTATCAATGATTACTCTCACCCACTTTTGCCCAGTGCTGTGGATCCTTTGTTGGAACACCACTCTGAGATCAAAGGTACCATTGCGACATGTGGTTGTCATGTTGCCGATTTTGGGCTGAGGTTTGCCCTGACGCATAGGGAAGCTTTGTCTTTGCAGGTGTACATTTACATGTCATATTAGTGCAAACGTGTTAATGTCGCTGATTTGCATGACCTCACTACGTCTCCTTGCTTAGAGGTACTGTGGTGCCACAGAAGGGATATATTACCTGAAATAACCAGTTCTTTATGTGGGGTGGTTTAGGGTGCAAGAGAAGGGCAGTGTAGCTGGAAATCAATGTATTGTGCTGAAATCAAAGTGGAATTTGTACATTCTTTGTGTCTTAACGTGAAGCAGTTGTTTTCCAAAACGATGCGTATTTATGGAACGGGGCTTTTAGCAGAATTCTGCCCAAATTCTATTCCGTTTAGAAAAACTGGGGAGGATAATAACTGGTTTTGAATAACAATGTGTGTTTGAGAGATCTCGTAACTAGGGCAGTTTTGATACACAACATTTAACGATCGGCTTGTTCGACAGCTAATCCTTTACTTTGGTGCTGCTCCAAACCGTTCCCTATTCTTCACTGAAAGTCTCGGGCCAAGCTGGCTTTTGTTCGAGTACTTTACGAGTCCATCGTCGCACGACCCAAAATCGAGTGCATTGGTGCAACCTATCGATCGCCAGCATTCATGAGGAACTGGCCTGACCTGCTGATCCTCTGATGTCACATTTGTGGGGTGTAGCTGGGTCCCAAATGGGTCTGGTTGATCCCAGTCAAGACAAGGTAGGAGGCCACATGCAGATGCTGCTTACTACTAATGGCAGGTAAAAGCTTGCATGTCTGCCAAGTTGACCGTATCGCAAGTGCATAGCCGCGTGAGGAAACAAAGGTGGTAGCAAAGGAAGTTCTGCAAAGTGTTTTTGTTGAAGCGGCTCATAGGTTGTGTTTTGTTTGTTTTCTTCACATTCTGTTTTTAGTTCACTTGATGGAAAACTTGGTCCTATGCTGCCTGAAATTCTCTGAAAATATCGACCGTTCCGAACAAACGCAGAATGTTCTCCGCAGCCGACCACAAAACAACAATGACAATAAAACCTGCTCATTGTGCTTTCACTTTGAGATCTCTGCAGTTTCCATCCAATGCAGACACGCACACACACACACACACACACACACACACATACACGCATGCATCCGCCCCCGCAAAAAAGCGTAACAGTGGCTGGATAAACTGTAAGGGCAACTGTAAAACTGCGACGGATGTTTGTGCAGAAACTGAGTCAGCAAACACGTTAAGCTATTCTTCAGTTTTGTAGACTTTTTTTTAGTGTTTGATGAGAGCCCATTTAAGGAGTTTGTGCCTCCTCCCTTAAGAAAGGCTCACTTACTGTTGTTCATGTAGAAGTACCACCGAACAAAGGGCATGCTGATAATGTGAGGTAAAAACTGTGAAAATCACTTCAAATACAAGTACCTGCCAAAACAGAGATACAAAATGGCACTGTGGCCTACGGAATGGTAGCATGCTTCTCCCTTGTCGTCTGTGGGTCTCGCTGCTTCACTTGGCTTCCACTTGACGATCATATTCACTCCCGCTCTTTGCCGCCTCAATAATTAACACTGTAGTCGAACAGCAGCTCAGCAAGCGGGCTGAAATTATACCTGCGCGGGACTGTTGCAAATACCTGTTTAACTGCCAGCCGATGCATTTATTTGCCCGTCGCCAGTAAATAAGCGGCCTGCCTGTCTCCCTTTTAATATGCGACTGTGTGAAGGGACCTCAGCTGAGGGAAAAAAGTTAGGATCCCTAATGAACAAAAAAGAACGCAACGATTATTCAGCTTTCTGATGGCAAGCTGTAACCAGCCTTAAAGAGATGGTTACCTTTGTAAGGCCTGCCACTGCATTCTCGTGCCCACGGTCAAAACAGAAAGGCACACATACCTCAGTGCATACATATTCATAGAGAAGCCCACACCAGACAGTTTTATTGAAGCTAATTTTTGCTTTTGATTTTAGGGCTTGTTTTAAAAGAAAGGGGCGGGCGAATCATCTTTGTATATATGTGGATGCCGTGGAAAGTCTCGAGAGAAAAGTGCTGTATGTGTGCAGAGGATGGGGCAACAATGTACTGTGTTTTTACACTTGGCTAGAGTGATATTAATAAGCACCGGCGAAACCCACGAAAGTGTCCGTCAAGTGGGTGGAAATTATAATGCAGGTAGAAGAACTGTCAACAACTTTTTCACTGTTGAGGCTCCAAACAGCTAAACCAATTGTGGGTTTATGTTCAGGGTTTTTTTTTTCTTTTTTTTTTTTCTTTTTTTTGAGTAACTTTGGTCGCTCTGAACCGGCAGGTTTTAAAAACCTCCTCGGTTTGTCATTTTCTGTATTTTGAATCCCATCCTAATCGTCGATTTTCTTCAATCTGCTTTTCTTGTTTCTTTTTTTTTTTTGTGGTGGAATCTAAGCTATGAAGGCCCATCAGGTTTGTTTTGTCACGGAGAGCCAATGCATCTCTCCAAGAAGTATTCATCCAAGGGAAAACGGCGAGGAAATGGGATTAAGACATAAGGGCCGCCTTTACTTCACCGTGGTTCAAGTCGCCCCTCTCACACAACGCCGTCTGCCTTTTCAGCTGGAGCCGCATTGTTCTGCATCTCCACGCTCGTCGAAAACGCGATCCGTGTAGGCTTTTCTACCTCCTTTGTATTCCCGGCGATGGCAACAAATCGAAAATTCAGCCTTCCCGTAGGATCCCACGTCTCTGGGTTTTGTAATACCCACCCACGTGCTCCAATGACACGATTTACAGCCTTTATATCTCCCTTTGTTGTTCTTCTGCATGTGTAGCCTCCCCCCCCCACCAATCCCCGGGTTCGAATTGCTCAAAGATGGAGCACCGGGACATCCAACAGCTCACTCTAAAGCAGGAATGTCATTCCACCTCATTCTGGTTCAGGGATCCTGGAAAGGCTTTGGGAGAGGCAACTTTGTTTCAACTCAACATCATGGGACCTATTTTCGATCCCAAGTTTTGCAGATGCCACATAGACGGCCTGAACATCAAAAACAGACAAATCTCGAAGACACAACAGGGGGTGTTTTAACACTCTGGTCAGGAGCGTAGTTTGGTTCAGATCTCTTCGTGTAACACAGCTCATTCGCAGCATCATTACAGCTCGCGATGTAGATCCCAATCAAGGAAAAACAGATCCACGCTCAGAGCTTGCCCCTTGTTTTTCGGCAATTTTTCCTAACCCGCTAATTTCATTTACGCATTAGTTTAAGAGGCTCTCACCACCACCAGCAACTGCACATTCCGCCAATTTACTGGAACCTTCCAGCAGTGCATATTCACCCAAATGTCAGCTGTGTCTCTCTTCTCCCCCATCAGGGGTCTGAAACCACATGCCCTCTCTGCAAACAGAGTCCTGTCCCTTTAACTCTTTTGCTGTGTTTATAAAGCTATTAATTGCTTATACGTGGCAATCCACAAGACAGGAATTAAGGCTTAATTATTTAATCATGTGAGACTGGTCTGCGGTAGCAGTGACAGAAAAGTAATTTTCAGGGCCTTGAAACAGAGATGTTTGTTGATTGTTAAATGACTAATATATTTCGTAATTCAATAAAGGGAAGATGAATACACAAATGATGAGCTTATGAAATATACTCTTTACTGCGTTCACTCACACAGCCACTAGTCATTAATATGCCACTTTTGGTAAAGAGAGCCTAAGAAAAGGAAATTTATTTCTGGTAATTCTGCCTCTGAGGGGCCCTTTCCCATCTGACATGTGTGTAGTTTTTGCAGCAGTTGCACGGCCAGAGTGTTGCTGTCACTGTTCAAGATCTGGGTGTGGGGACAGGACTTGACATGCGTTCAGCCCAAAAGTTGCAGGGAAACCACAGACCAGACCGAGGAGCTTCGACTCAGCAGATCTGCTCTTGGATGAAGGCGGTGCTCCGGGGCACAGGTTCAGTCCTTAAGCAGAACAGTGCATCTCTAAGACCCCTGAGACGATGCGGTCACTGGCTGGCCACGCCCAGCTCTTCACCACAGCACGAGCGGGTCATTTGCAGGAAATGTCCACTACTGTGCAGCTGACTGACTCGCAGTCCGCTGTCTAAAGTGCAATCTGAAGACACTAAAAAGTGCATCTCAAGGGAAGCTTTGCAGAGACTGCTCTGCAGGTAAATAGAATGCAACGCGAAGCCTAATAGGATGCGAGGTGGTGCTGTTCATCCAACTGCGCCAACGTTACGTGGCTCCACGTACCAGGCGTACACTGACATCCCATAATGCTCCTGTAACTGTCCAGTAGCATCCAGAATGGCCCCTGTTCTGCCTTACATCTATGCTTCCACTCTGGATTATTTGCCTGTTTTAGTTTTCAAACCAGAATGAAATTAAATGTTAATTAAAAAATGTGTGGAAAGATCACTTTATTTAATCAGTCACACCTGTATATTACCCTGTCCAAAAAAATAAATTTGTTCGTTCATGCTTCTATTCGTCCATCTTCTATCTGTTTTTTTCTTGTCAGGGTCATGGAACCTATTTATTTATTTATATGGAAATAAATTGTATTAAATTACGGTCTGTTTCATACTTGTCCGTTGACTTTACCGTTGCATCCATTTGGAAATATGATAAACAAAAAAAAAAAAACTAAAATCATATCTCTGTATGACAAGACTGTGGATTTCCAGCAGTAAATACCAAGAAGAAGCTGAGCTTTGAGGACAGCGCTATCTTAAAGCCACCAAACTTTTATCCGTCAGAGCAGTCCGTCATCTCGGAACGTGCAGGCCAGATATTGCGTCGTATTTCCTGCCGCAGCTTTTCATTAAAGATTGTGGTGCTAAGTGACACCACAGTGTCATTCTAAGGAAATTCCACGCTTTACTTTACAGCCCTGCAAAAGTGTCAGGCTGCTTTGTCTACTGTTCAAGAAGAGGAGCACCTGCAAAACTCTGCATAATAATAATAATCATAATCATAATAACAGTAATAATGCATTTTTAAAATTTTATTTATAGGCGCCTTTCAAGACACTCAAGGACACCTTACAAAACATACCCTAGCAGCAGATTGGTGCGATATTCATGCACAAATCCATTTGTGGGTAGCTCAGTGGGTAGCACTGTTGCCTAACACTGCTGTGGTTGGGGGTTAAATCCCTCTTCAGCTCTGTGTCCGGTATTTGCATGTTCTCTCTGTGTTGTGTATGTTACCTCCTGCAGTCAAGAATGGGCAGTTAGATTAACTGGTGCCACTAAATTATGTATAGATTAAGTGTATGCCCTGTGATGGACTGGCACCACGTCCAGGGGGTACCCCAGCCTTGTGCCCTGTGATGGACTGGCACCACGTCCAGAGGGTACCCCAGGATTGCGCACTGTACAACAGGGATAAGCCCCAGACTCCCATGTCACCCTTTTCAGGATAAGAGGTTGGAAAATGGATGGATTATACATATTCAATATGCTAATATGGACCTTTGGTTCAGTCTTTACTTGTTTCTGTACCTTGATGTGTGTTATTTTTTTTAAATGGATGTTATTTCTGCAGTTAGAGCCAAAGATAATGGACATATGTCGTCTGGATTTAAAATCTATATTATATACTGTAGATCATCCAGAATTTTGTCATTTCCCTGTTTGTATCTGGTGTTTCACATTCAAACAATATTATTTATGCTGTGTTGGAGACATAAAAAGATAACGTTTTTGTTTCATGAAAGCCGTTTTGAAAATGAGTGCTAGAAATTAATATTGAGTCACAACTAGCTGAATTAGTACTTGGTGGAATGGCTGAGTTTATGTTTTAAGTCTCCCACTTTGGTCAGTCTTTCTGGGCGGGTCTGTTATCGGTACTTACAGCCGCGTGTCTCGTTAGCATAAACGTGACATTGGTTGAAGTCTTCCCATCGAGTCCAATTAAATGACTCAGCTGAGTACGTTTTGAATGTGTTAGGCTTTCGTTTAACACAATCGACCGGAGCCTTGCATATTTGTGTAGCCTATTGGTGTGTATGAGAAGTGGGCCATCACTCTTGATGGCAGGGGTAAAACAGAACCTGACCAGGTCACGGTTGTCGGATATGTGGTCGTGATCAACTCCTGCTGTTTCAAGTATAGTAGCATTTTGTGTAATGTTTCATTTTCTGAGATTAAAGCCGTGTTTGACTCATGTATTATCTTCAGTGCAATACAGGGCAATGTCACGTGATTCTGAAAACCAGCGTTATGAAATTAACTACTTGAATGATGTAGGTCTGCCGTGAAGGTACAACAGAAGCCTCTCCTGTCACGGTTAAATAATGCTTGTGCTCTGGTTGTCTAAAGATACTTTGTAGTTCTATCAAACTATGAAGCCTATTTTCTCTATATTACTCTATAATCGGTACCTGCCCCATTGACACCTCCTTCGTAATTAAAAAGCAACAACGTTTCTTTGATGTTCCTTCTTTCCCCATTGTTCAGCCCCTTGAGGGAATGCTGCCAGAGCATGTCTGAGCTTTTATTGACACAACAGAGTAGCAGGGATGCGTGGCCCCACAGACCGCCTCCATGCCAGACATCTCTGAGCCACCTATCCACAGCTAAATCTCCCTGAGGTGCGGCTAGCGTCGGCTACAAGCCCCACAAGCAGAGCCCCGAATGGCCTATAGGTGAAGCAGAACGACACCTTCTACAAAGCATCCTTGCATTAGGCGGTATTTCCTGTTGGTGCTATTTTGTTAAACTTCTCAGGCTCTCTTTGTCCAGAAGCATTCTTTTTTTATGCAAGAGCTACCGTCTCTTATTTACATTATGTGACATAAAAGAAAATGTTCGATGTAATCAGAAACCATGGTTATTTTTCATATACGCGAAGCAGCCTATTTTCTTCTTTTCACTGTTGTGTTACATTGTTGACGAGATATAGTTTGTAATGTTTGTTTCCTAAAGGAAAAATTTTCTAAAGGCATTTAAATTTTTATAGAGCACCAAAACAAAGATTTTACATTCTTTTTTTCGCTGCAAAATCATTTTTTTTTAAATGTGTATACCTTTGTCTAAATTTCCTCTGTGAAGATTACTGTAGTAGAGTAACTTTTTTTATGCAAATATATGCTCATAACTACATTTTTTTCCCACGACTGTAGAATAATTTTCAATCTTTCATGTATGAAAGGGATTTTCTGAACATACGCCGCATTCTTGAACACCGACCTTTAGCAGGAAACCGCGAAGAAATAATAAATAAAACTGGTCACTGTGTCCGGACGTTAACAGGGAAGACGGGAGATAAATGCCCACGCCGTGTTTTTTAAAAAAATAGCTTTAAAGCGCTGGGTAGGGGTTCGCGTCGGTGAGGCCATCCAGCACGTGGCACAGGGCGCGCCCCCGTGCGTGAGGCGCGCCACCGTGTAACCTGTCATTGCCCCCGCCGCGGCCGCGCGCTGCCACCGTCCACACTCGCGCTGCGTCGCGAGCCTAATAGCCCATTCTCGGCGCCTCGCTGCCATATGGCGCGTGCTTTTGTGCCGGGCTGCGCTGCACGGGCGTCTCGGGATAAGCACGTTTGAGAGTTTGTAAATGAATCGCGATGCCAGCATGGTAATTGAGATTATTTCAACTTGTGCATGATTATTTAAACTTGTACTGGTTATGCTCGTCTTGAATATTTTTTTTTATAGTTTTTTTTTTTTTCCCCTTGCATGTTACATTTGAGCAAGATACTAACCACGGTGGCCGCTTTCTTTCGGGTGATGATGCGACTGACAGTAAGTGCGGACAAATTGTGCTCTGGAGTACTTAACACAAGTACATCTACACTGCCTCGGTGACGACTGGTATCTTCGGCGTGAAATATTTTATACTCTATTTTCATTTCTCGGCGTGCTAGCATGAGAAAGAGCGTGTGTGCCTGTTTTGTGTGTGTTATTCTGTAATAAATGCAGGACCGCCTCACACTAATCAAGCTGATTAAAAATTCCTACGCGCATAGCCGGAAATCGCACCCTCCTCTATATTCCTTCCACTTTTACTTTTATTTCTATTTTTTTAATAGGATCTCCGCTTAGCCAGGACATCGGCTGTCACGGGAGGCCGTCCCAGGCGATCAGAAATACGCTTGTGGTTTTATTTTCTGTCGAAATGGGGGAGAGAAAAGGGGGCAGCGCAGGCAGCGCCGAGCGAGGGGAGTGATGAGTCAATACAACTAATAATTTAATGGGGACACGGAGGGAGAGAAAGAAAGAAAGCAAGCAAGCGAGGCTCCGTCCAGCGGCGAACGACGCGAACCCGGGCAGCTGGCATGCGTTTGCAGGCGGCTCGATGGGCATGGGAGATCGGGAAGTGAACGGCACTTTTCACCTGCCTTGTGATCGCCAGCCGTGCATTGTTTTCTCACGAGAAGACGGCTCATCTGCTTCGGTTGCCTCTCTGTTCTGACAGCAGGCAAGGCAAGAATAACTTGACGCCGGAGATCCCCCAGAAAACACACGCCTCTCCTGAGCCGAGCTTGCTTTCGTGATACTGCACCGTTCGTTCGCGATATTCCGGCGTCTCTTCACTCCTGTGCTCCCGTCTTTCGCTCCTCTGTAGCGGACCTGGCGTTTCCGAGGCGGACCTGAGCGCCCAAGTCCCGCGCGCGCCGCGCTCCTCAGCCGTATGCTGCTATTTTAAAAAGAAAAAGGAAACTTTTTGTTTCTAGGCGTCCAGGTGTCGCCTGGCTTCGTTCTGTCGCGGCGTAAATGCCATATTACCGCTCTGTCGCCAAACAGTGGCCTTAGAGAGACGGCATCTGGGCGGCCGTCCGTTAACCGCTCACCCATGGTGTCGTGGCTGCCCTCAGGTGTGAATATTCGGTGGGTCCTTTTCGGAAAAATCGGGGGGAAACTGTTTTTGGACAAGACTGTCGACACTCTTTGTCTTGTCAAAAAGATATAACACAGGGAGACCCACAACTTTTAGGGTTCCCCCCCACCGTCGTCCGAAGGAGCTCGAGGACACATCCGTTGGCCCTCCGCGGCTTTATGCGTTTCCCGCTTTCCCACTGCCGACTTTCAGGTTGGTCATCCTTTCTCCACACAGTCCTTCTCCTGATTTCTTCTTTTATTTTTTTCTTAAAGGTCATCTCCAAATCCTGACCTGGATCTTTACCAGGTGCGGAGTCTGGACTAAATTCTTTTATATCTTCTATATTTGCAGAATGTCACTAACTTGGGTATTTTTCTTTCAGATCTGGTGTTGTATTTTGTGCTGGGGTATCGCAATCTTAAGTTTGCGGTGTTGTGGTTGTCAGTTTTCTTCCTCCTGATTAGTCAGTTTTGTTAATGAGAAGTCTAGTTTAGAACTTTTCTCCTACACTTAAGATTCTTAAAAGCAGTGGACTTTGAGGAAACTGTAACCCCAACACCAATGTGGTATGCTGTAGGTTGAATGTTACGTTGGAGTTTGGAGTGTTGCAGGCAGAAATGTGTGTGCAGGTCATGGCTGGTGTGTAGGCCAGGTCATCAAAACTGCCCAATTACAAGTCATGTTCTCCGGCTTAAGGGTCTCTTTCTAAGAGCTCTGCATGAGACATTGTATGGGTTTTTAAAAAAATTTCCTTATCTTTTAGTTAAGGCTTAGCTTTGCCACACTGGCCTCGTGAAGAGCAGTACAATTGTGTTTTTGGACCGTGTTGGTGCTGGTATTGTTGCTATAGAGGCCACTGGTGGTTGACATGCACACCACGTTTTGAACTGTACGGTTTTAGATTGTTGGGGTTAAGTTACTAAATTAAAGGCGTCGGTTACCATTTAGCCTTCCCGTTTAGTTGACATCTCTGCCGCATAATAGTAGCATAACCCCATGCTCAGGGAGCCAGGGCTGAACTCTAATGTCATCCTTCCCATTCGAAACGCTCTCATCGAGTTGAGTGTAAAGGCGTGAGGTTGAGTGAGAATTAATTTAATTGATGGTGTTAGGTTTCTCTCTAGGATGCGATTTGCTCAAGGCAGCTGGATCACTCCATATAACAGATTGAATACCTCAATTTTGTGTTTTTTTTTTTTAATTTTTTTTATTTATTTTTTTTTATCCCCAGCAATTTGTGCAGTTTTAAAAACCTGAGAGTGTAAGAGCTATCAGGGGACTGGATGGTAAGAGTGCAATGTTTTGTGAATTCCTGCTTTTGTGTCAAGAACCTGTCAAACCAGTGGTGAGACATGGATTATTATGGTTTTAAACTGGCTTACTATATACTACTGAATACAAAGGTAACAGATTACAAGGATTTTTTTTTCTTCCTGTCCTTAAGTCTCCTCCCCCTGAAGGGAGAGTAAGTGTATTTCGTTCATCTTCATATATTCAGACATCAAAATTAAGCGGTTTGTTTAGATTTTGTAACAAATGTATTTAGCTCTTAAGTGACACATGGGTTTCCCGGCATTTTCGGTGCTGACTGCACTTCCAGAATCTCCATCAGATTCTGGTGTGACCGACCAGCTAGTTGTTGGTACCCCCGTCTGTCACCTGGCCTCCAGTCCCAGCTCATCTACTAGTGAGGGCAAAAGTGTCTAAATCCGCAGTTTCCTGTCGTGGTCTATTTCTGTATCCTTGGCTATCCGGACAGCTTTAAAAGTATCTGGCTGGTGGCTTGTTGTTGATGTTTGTGAGCACTCCTTGGTCGTTATTCTGCTTGAACTTGTTGTCTTTGGACATTTTCTGTTTGAGATGTATGATGTGAAGTTTTCTTTTTAAGGGATGCCTGCTATAAATGTAGCGTAGGATTCACCATAACGTGCCATTGCATTGGGTAAAAATTATTCATTTTGGCCAAGGTAATACAGTCTCTAGCTGTCAGAGGTTTTGCCGAAAGATGTATTACTCTGGGTCTGATAAATGGTTTTACTCTTTTGGTTTACTAGTCCTTTCTCGGCTCAGTCCTAGTTTCATTAAAAACCTTTTAGTGCAGTAAGTTATCAAGAATCTGCCGTGACGTTTATATCAAATCTTTTCTCGTTCAAAGGAGTCCATCTTTTCGCGACTCCTGACTTTCATGCGAAGGGGTGGAGTTTGTGAATTTGTCTGCAGAGACTCTGCTCTAAAGGTTGTCAGCAGGTGTGTTCTGAGGGTAAGCTGAACGTGCTCCAAGCTGGCAGATGAACTGTAATTATTTGGATTTCTCTTTTCTTTACCCCCCACCCTTCTTTTGACACGTTGTGTTATGTGTTGATCGTTTGCTTTAATTGAAGGATTGTTTTTCCCCATCGTACCATAGATGGGGTCATAAAGATCTGGGAAAGACCGGTTTCAGGGCTGCACGGTGCTATTAGTCCCCTGTTGCGAAGTGCCATCGCTCGGGCCTCACGGAGCAGATGTGTCAGCTGGTGATGCAGACTACAGGGTCAGTAATGCCCCGCGACCTCTCTGCAGGTGACAGCGAGTGGTGACGCTGAAAACGATGGACCACCTCGGCGACACGTGCCTGGGCAAGGAAAACTCTGAGCTGCCCAACAGTGTCGGGGACCACAAGGGACCCCCTGCCAAAATGGCACGGCTTGAGCAGAATGGCAGCCCCCTGGGGAGAGCTCGGCTCGGGAGTAACGGTGCCAAGCACTCCGGAGTGTCCCTCAAGGCCTCGGGTCACCTCCTCAAGTCATCCCACAAGAGAGGTAAAGAGCGTCGTGTGGAGGCAGATCACGGTTTCTGGTCTGCAGGTCAGCCCCACACTGATTGGGCACCTCGAGCAGTGAGTCAGATATCGTGACTGGGTGTGGCCGTTGACCCGTTTAATCAATCAAGCATTGGGTTGAAAGCTACGAAATGTTTGGAAAGCCAAACAGCTTCGACCAAGGGAACAACCACAGCTTGTTTGAATTTTCTTTTGAATTAGCTGTTTGTTCATCTGTTTGTTGGAGACGTCTGGGCTGTTTTCTGTGGGATGATTTTGTGATGTCTTTGATCAGATAGCAGAATTCAAGTCTTAAATCCACGGTGTCTAGTATGCTTATGGTGAATTTACAAATTAAGGATTCAGGTCTACCCCTGAAGTGAGAAAGTTGAGCTTTATCGAATGTCATTACATGCTGTAATGAAGCAGTCCATCATCCGCCTGTGTATGCTTCAGTTTCCGGGTTATGTGATGTCGTCAGTTACGGAATGAATGCTTCAGACCCCCATCAACCTTGACCAGGATAAGCGGTTAGAAGAGGGATGGATGGATGGTTATGGAAGAAACATTACTGAATATGCTAACCGTCGATCTTTAAAGGATTTTAACTGTTAACTGTACAGACAAGACAAAGCTATGTTAATACTTTTTACTGGTAAAGGTAAACTGATGCTCTGATATTGAGGAGTAGGGGGAAATCCACGGATGTCTTCGGTGCGTCTGCCCTGAGTTTCATTTTTTTTTTTTTTTTTTTTTTTTTTTTAAAAGTCGTTTTCTGTTTATGGAAATGTTGCGCTTGAGAATGAGCTGGGCAGCAGTTTGCGTGCAGCAGGCTGCATTGTCAGTGCAGAATAAAATCATCCACTGGCGTTCTTTCGGTTGCCTGCAAACAAAGCTGGTATTGATCCGGGAATGCGCCGACTCAGCGGGCCGCATTGTGAGATGCTCCTCTGTTGGACACGCTCACTCCACGAGGACTGCGTTCATGTAGCCCCCCCCAAGCCCATCGATCACCCGCAAGGACTGCGTTCATGTCCGGAGGAACCCGCAGAGCCAGGGGTCAAGAAATGGGCCCTTCCAGTGGCGGGGTGGGTACTGTTACGCTGGTCACCCGGTCCGTCCCGGACGCCTGGGCTAGTTTCATAAATTCCTAAAGGGACAGCTCCTGCCGGCTGAGATGCCGGGATGTTTGCAAAGCTGCTCCGGTTGCCAGGGTGGTCTGGGTTCTGGGGAGGGACCTCTGCACATCTAGCCGGTGGGTCTCAGTGGTGGCGCTTGGTCGACCGTGAAGCTGCGAAGGCCTCCCTTCTCCCACGGGGGCCGAGCCTGGCGTATTTTTAGCTCCCATCTTATTTCCCTGTTGATCCAAGTCTGCCACAAATGTGGTGGGTTGTGTTGTATGTGGCCTTGGGTGGGGTTTGCTTTGGGGGTCTTCCACATCACCATACTTCTTTCCTGGCACAAACTGTTCACAGTACGTGAAGGTTTCACCGTCTCCAAAATGCGCCCAGTACTTTTGAGTTAAACGTGATCTGTGAATAAAGGATAAAGGCATTTTGAATAATAGGGCAAAAAAAAGTTTTGCGAGACTGGTTTATGAAAAATAGATTAATATTAAGCTATCCGCATATGGTTTTGGCTATACGAGCATCCTGCAGGTGAGGTAATGGTTGGGGTCTGCCTCGGGGATTATTTGGGAGGAGCAGATAAATCGTGGCTAGAATTTACGTTTCGGTTTTAGCCATCACCTTAACGTGCCGTCTTTCACGCTGCCTCTGTCCGTGTCCCCCTTCACCCCCAGGCAACATGCTGCCGGTGTTCTGTGTGGTGGAGCACCATGAGAGCCCCTCAGAGTTCGCCGACAACCGGGAGGAGCACGCCGAGTTCGTCCTGGTCAGGAAGGACATGCTGTTCAACCAGCTGATCGAGATGGCCCTCCTCTCCCTCGGATATTCCCACAGCTCGGCCGCCCAGGCCAAAGGTACCGAGAGCCCCACTGAACACCCATCCTCCCCCTCCTTCCCCGGGGGGGGAACTCATTGCCAAACGGAAGCCGGTGCCCGCAGATTAATCATTTTGTGGCGGATGTCTGAAATTCAGGCGGCCAGTGGTCACAGGTGCTCCTTGTCCCAAAGCTCTGCCGCGTTCAAAGGCCGGATTTTCATTTTTTATATATTTTTTTTTTTTTTTTTCCCCCCGACGCGATATTCAAAGCCAAAGACATCCATCAGCCACCTGACAGCTGGCTTTCGCTCGAGGGCAGGGCCGCGGCCTCCGCTTACATCGCCTTGTTTATTTATTTATTTATTTTTTTGCCTCTCGCTCGTAACCGCTAAGGGCTCTGCCAGCTGCTGGGTTTTTATTTTGCGTTTTTGATTTCTCGCCGTGGCTTGACCATGTTGCCCCCCAACCTTGGCAGGTTTGATTCAGGTGGGGAGGTGGAACCCGGTACCACTGTCCTACGTGACGGACGCCCCCGACGCCACGGTGGCCGACATGCTGCAGGACGTGTACCACGTTGTCACACTGAAGATACAGCTGCACAGGTCAGGCCTCCAAAACACACTAACTCGCGTGTGCATGGATGCAGGCTCATTCGTGGTGAGCATGATCGAAGCCCTTTTATTGGTCTACATCCATGTCTTCTGGAGACCCTTCTGGAAAAGATTAGCATGTCGACTCCATATGTCCTGGCGGACGTTTCCACCTGAATTGGTAGCTTGTTTGAGTATCAGTGAAGCGGCTAAAAATGTCACGTCCTGCCACACAACACAGACCTGACTTTGTCTTCCCAGGTTAAGATTCGGGATGCCGTGCCGTTTATGGCACCTGAGTACTGACGTGCATCCACATTGGAACAAGACTGATATGATTAGTCCTTATGTTTATGCTGAGGATATTCAAACCAATATGGCTTCTTCTCTGTACTTGCGATGCGTTCTCAGTGTGACCTTCTCTGCCTAAGCAGTGTATCCGTGTGCCGGCATTCTGCATACGCATGCCGCACGGCGTCCGACTGATGCCCTGTGCCCCAACCGCCGCCCCCCCAACACCCTAAATTGCCCGGCCAAGCAGATCAGAGCAGGAAGGTAGAAGTAACGTGGAATAATAACCACCGTATGCAGCCGATGTATAATTCATGCATCGACACAGCAGATGTGTTGTATAAAGTAATTAACTAATCAGAACAATCAGGAGGGGGGTGGGCTCTCCAGATGGATCTGCTTCATGCCCCAAATGAAATCTGTCTGTCTTCTAGGAGCACTTCCAGCTCCATCGCTGGGCCACTGCTTTCCTCGTGCCTCATTTTCTCTCCCCCCCACCCTTCCAGTTGCCCCAAGCTGGAGGATCTGCCTCCTGAACAGTGGACCCACTCTACTGTGAGGAATGCCCTCAAGGAGCTGCTCAAAGACATGAACCAGAGCTCACTGGCCAAGGAGTGCCCCCTGTCCCAGGTATCATCCTCGAACCTGGCTCTCTGCATACGCTGGGCGCCCACAGATCGGCCTCCGCTGAAGCTTGGTCCCCAGGCGGATTCCAGTTAGGCTGCCATTTTGGATACAGTAAATGTATTTTTCTTTCAGTAACCTACAGCATTGCCATTTCCAAGGTACACTTTCAGCGAAGATGATGTAATGAATAGAACGGCTTTCAGAACAATCTGCGACTGCCAAGAGCTTAACAGATCTAGTAGTGATGTATCTGCGATGGAAAATTGAGCAAGTGGAAGCTCAGCATCTCGGGTGAACTCCAGCGATGATGTGTTGTTGAAATCGGGTCCCTCCCCCACCTCAGGTTTTAGCGCGCATCGAATTGTGAGATATTTGTCTCAAGATCACGTTGGGTTTCAAAATGTTTCGTGAAGGGATTGCCGCGACATTGGCTCTGAGCGAGGCCTTAATCCACACATGGTCATTAAGGTGGTTTGGACCACACCCTTCCCTGAGGGCGATGCCGATCCACTTTGGGATAAAGGCATGCGTGAGCGTCACAAAAACATGACGCGTAGGCGACTTCCTCGGCGCTTGTGGGAGAATGCGAATTAGTGTCATGTTTGGGCCTAGCCAAACCGATGGCTGGGTGGGGTGCCAGGCTATGGTGGGATTCCTGGTATCAGTTTGAGTGTCCTTCAGAGATCCGGCATCAAGTATCCTAAATGAACTTGGGCGTTGCATGAAATGGTTGCTAATTGCACAGGATTCAAATTGTCGATGAAGATGACTTTGGGCGCCATAGCATCACGACGTACGTTTCTCAGGCGGCTCTGGGTTTGATGCTGCGAGTCGCAGTTCTCTGATGCCATCGATGGAAAATGACTGCTGTGTTAACTTCACCTGGTGGGGGGGGAGGGTGTAGTGGGATGATAATCTGGGTCTTGTAGGCGGCGTCGGGCCGGCTCAGGATACTAACAACGTCCCTGACTTTTAGCCGTGGTTCCGTACTTGTAGGTCAAGTGAGGAACAAGCAGGCGAGGTTGAGTTCGGCTCTGTTTGCTGACAAGATGCCGTCCTGCACCCATACACCACCCTGAGTGGGAAGGCGTGTCCACACACACACACACACACACTTAAGACAGCTGGTTATGCGGTGTACCAGCTGTTAATGTTCTGGTGCAGAAAAATATTGATACGTTTTGTTGTTATATCGACGAGGACCGTGGATTTACACCATCTTCGTCATCTGCTCTGTTCGGTTCACACTTCTGTTTGTTTTTTTTTTCTCTTCCTATGTGTGGGTTAGATTTGACCCGGCTGGTGAAATGAAGTATGCGAGGCCGTTTGCGTAGGTTAGTGATTTTTATTTATTTTATTTTTTTTTTTTTACTAGCGCAGAATTTTATTTTATGGTGTTTATTTTTAAAAGCGTGTATCATCACTCCAGGGTATAATGTGCCCTGTGTCTATATACACAGTATATAGTAGCTAATAAGATGGTCGTAGGTTCTAACAGTTCGTTTCGGGAGCATAACGGTTCACGCCGCGGTCGTGTTGTGTTTAACGAGGTGTGTTGTCGCGGTATGTTTCCGGGGGGACGTAGCATCCAAAACATGACGAAAGGGAGGAGAGGGATAAAAAAAATTTGACAGTTTTTTTTAAGATTAGTATTTTTGTGATATTGAGGCTGCTAAGCCCTACATAGAGGGAGTTTGACGAAAGCACAGGGAGGGCTGACCTCACCGCCCCATCTCTAACATGTGCACCCCAAGTCTGTCACATAAAAAAGGGAATAGATTTTACTAAGCGTGTCATTTAACCACGGCACGGGGTCAACTTATGGAGTCGTTCGGGACAATTTATTATATTGGCTCGCTTCTTGTTGGCCCCGCCTCCCTTAAAATCTCGTAAAACTCAGGTCAGATTTAGTAAATCTGTTACACCCTCCAGATTTAAGCTTCAGTTTTTTTGTTTTTTTTGTTGTCCCTCCCCTGTACAAATTGCAACCCCCCCCCCCCCCCCCCCCCCCCCCCCCCTGCCCCCCCCCCCCTCCTCCCGCCCCCCCACCCCCC
>JAACJT020000038.1:1524448-1541409 GCA_009936485.2 Gymnarchus niloticus
TTTTTTTTTTTTTTTTTATCTCCTCCCCCCCCACTTCTTTTTTTTTCCTCTGCTTTTTTTTTTTCCCCCCCCCCCCCCCCCCCCGACTTCTATATGCAGAAATGTTCTAACTAGGAGTTAATATTGACTGCTAATGAAATGAACTGTTTGTATTGTACAGCAGATTCCTGGTATTTATGACAGAATGCGACCACCTTGGAGGACATTTCCTCAGAAATGTTCATATTTAATGGTTTCATTATTACACATTAAACTTGCACAAAAAATGTATGCTTGTATGCTCTTTTTCAGGTGTGTGTGTGTGCGTGGATGCGCTGGTACAGCATTGTGGTGGCTCAGTGGGTGATACTGTACTGTCACCCCTGGTGGGCTGTGTGTTCCTGTCCCCGTGTGTGCGGTTCTCCTCCTGCTGCTCGAACATGTTAGACAGAACTGGCGGTAAGAGAGTGTGCTGGCATCCAGTCCCGGTTATCCCCTGCATCATGCCCCGTGCTTCCCAGGATGGGCTCCAGGCTAACAGCCACCCTGCATTGGGTGAGCAGTTACGGAAGATGAGGCCTTTTGATAGCTTTCATCGCACTCGTTGTCTGAGGTCAAATGGAAATCGTTGCAGGCCTTCCTCCTGAAGATGTCTGTGTCCCTCTGGAGGGCAGATTCATCTGGTCTGGCTGAGCACTTTAGCACTGAAATGCTGCCCTCCCCCTCAGCCTCCCCTGACGTCGCGGCCGAGGAGTGTGCTGCTGAAACGGGTGCTGTGAGAGAGATAAATCTGAATCTGCCCAATCAAGCTGAAGCCCCTGTCTTTCATGTGAATATATTTCACTGCTCAATGTGAGCAAGCCACAGGATGTTAAAACAGTTAATCATTACTTTAATGGACTATTCTGCAGAGTTCATGGGTGTGGGTTTCTGAATGGGTCTAAAACATTAATGTCTGATTAAATATTAACCACTAGGTGTAATGGTGTATCTTCAAGTGTTACAGCCTCCCTCTTCCGGCTATAAAAATTGTTCCCATGGCTTAGAAAAATAGTTTGTAAAACTGTCATCTACTGTAGGCACATTATTCTCTTCCCAGCCCGTGGTTGACCAATCAGGCTTATACATGTTTATTTTTATTTATTTTACAAAGTCTTAATTAGTTGCGAGTGAACACATTTTAGGAAATTAGGGTTGGGTGTTTGGTTTTTGCAGTCTGATAACATACGTTAACTAGTAGTTGGTCAGGCTAGTAGATCAAAACAATATCAAGCCCAGCTGGATCTCAGCATTAGCGGAGTTGTTAGTTTTTTACTCTCTCATTTCTGAGGGGTATTCCAGAAAGTGGGCTTAACAAATCCTATAGTCAAACCTGAATTCTAAATGGAGAATTTGGGTGACAAGCGGGGAATCAACAAATTCCGAAGTTGGGCTTTCAGTTTTCTCCAATTAGAATTAAGGTTTAACTATAGCATACTTTAAGCCCATTTTTTGGAGTACCCCCCAGGTCTTTCCAAAGAAGTTGTTAGGGAAATCAAAATCTGCTTCAGTGGCAAACATCTGGTACCTAGGAAGTTCTTAATTTTTTTTCTTCAGCTGTTAGTTGCCTGTCAGTTGTGAGGACCCATGTGTACCATTTAATGTATGTGCTGGTGTAGAGTCTAAACTACGCAGTGTAGCCCGTGGGCCACAACTCCTGCCTTAATGGTGTGCAGAGCTGTCTGAGCAGAACCCTCCACCACAATTCAGCCAAAGAGAGGAGTTTGAAGGGTCTGCAGAGCAGGAGTGAAGTACAGTGATCCGGCTGAATTTTCTTGTTGTCCCTCTTGCTGGAAACCAATGTTGACCCAGGGCTTTGAGTGTTTGCTTTTTTATCGGCCCTTGTTTGCATATAGCAGAGTCATATTGGACATGCGTCGTCGATGTGCCGTGGGGGACTGTGGGGCGACAGCTTGACGCTGTCGGTCTTATTATCTGTGGAAGACAAACATTTACACACGGTGTAAAATAGCGGTTAGGGAAAGTGGCGATCATATGGTCACAGACATTCACACAAATTATATTTATACATCCAAAGTGTGTCTTTCTGCAGATAGATTTGCATTGAAGGTTTTCTTAACCTTTCTGTCATTATGTGTTTAATTGAAATTCTATTTATTTTTTTCCAATTTATGTGAGCATTTTATAATTAGCCAAATGTCTGACTGTAAATATTAAGTGTACGGCAAGCAGTGTAGATCTCAGGGTGTGTAGTTAATGCTTGTTTACCGATATTAAACATCCATCCCATAACCACTCATCCTGGTCTGTGTTACACTGGAGCCTATCCCAGGCTGCACTGAGCACAAGGCTGGGGTACCATGCTAACACAGGGCATCACACACATTCCGTGGACAATTATGAGATACTGCTTAGGCCAACTGCATGTCTTTGGACTGTGGGAGAAACCTGCTCTACACAGGAAGAACATGCAAGCCCCCCACCCACACAGACACGATCAGATTGAAACCCCCAAGCCTGGAGGTATGGGGCAATAGAGATCTGAGCAGATTTACCACCCCAGTACACAGGTACTAGTGCTTCCTACCCCTACTACCTAACTTGAGGGGGGAGGAGGCACAGAGAAGCCAGGTAATCATAGTGGTAAAGATTTGTAAGCTTTTCTGTCATTTCCCACCAGACAATTAAAAAAAGGAGCTGTCAGTCATTTTCCCGAATGTAGTCCAACATCATCTACCAGCAGGTGTTCAGGGGCTGTGAAGTGTTATCCATTTATATCAAAATCCTGGACAGGTAAATGTTGAAGAGCATTGTGTGACTTCACCATATGTACGCATATAGACCCCCATATAATTAAGCTCATAGCAAAATGTGTTAGCTGAATTCTTGTTACTTAGGTTTAGCCTAAGACAAAATGGGACAAGCCCCTACACTCACCTGCAATTAGGAATTGTATAAAAGTGTCTTGTAGGAGGTGGTGTGTCGCTCAGCTGGTTAGTGCTCTGTTCCTGTATGTAGACATTTGTGGGTTTGAATCCAAAAGCCAACAATCCCATTAAGGCCCTTAACTACTCCAGGTACAACACTTCCTCCCACCTCTGTGTACACATCTGGCATGGAGATTGTGATATGATATGTGAAAGCTGCCCACAGGGATGAATAAAGTACTGTAATTCCATTTTTCCACTTGTCTGATCATTTAAGGACAGCCGAGTCTCACTAGCGCTTTGGAACGGTTTAATCTGATGAATTCCCATCATCACACCATTGCCTGTGCCACGATGATCTCCATGGAGCGTGTGCCAAGTGTTCGTGTGGGACTTTGACCTCTGGTACCAGTCCACTTAGAGATGTGTTTACCTCTGGGTTTTATCTAAGGGTCAAATGGAATGCTCCTCTTATCCCTATCGTCACCTGAGTAACCTCTGAAGTCCACATGGTCAAAACAACAACACTGACCCCACCCAGCCCGCATAAATAACAGCCCACATATCTAAGCACACATGTACTCCATGTACCCGTGCAATCTGGCTGTTGTTTTGGATTCCTGTCGTCATCAGGAAAGAACGCTGTATGTTACGGCAATCGCTGGTGGCCGTGGCGTCATGCCAAGCCGGGTGGGGCAACACCAGCTGGAATGTCCTCTCGAGCTGTCCAGAAAAATGAAGCTCTTCCAGGATCCCCTCCCAGCGAATCCCGGCAAAATGGGACTGACTGTAATTCTGGTTTCATAGCGCTTTGTCACAAAGTTTGTGAAATCTTCAAATGACCATAAACCTTGGTTTTCAATAAGCAGGATTCTTTGTTCAAAGCTCACTCATTAATGTTGTTTTTTTATTTTTAGCTGCATATTTTCTGCTTTATTATTACATTATTATTATTATTATTACATTATTCCTTGGGACAGTCTGGTATTTTATTGCGCTGAACTCAGGTGAAGTACTCTGGAGGACTTTCACCATCAGTCCTTGGGGGTGAAGCCCATGTCCTTAAAGTCTGCAATCCGCCCCCCCATTTTTCACGAGCTGCTTCTACACTGTCATGACCCGTGCCGTAAAAGCTGCAGCGGCAGTTAAGCTTGTAGCATCAGTAGCTGCACCGGCAAAGCATCAAACTGCATTTCCTGCAGCTGCAGTATGGCAGTAGAGGTAGCGTCGCGGCAGATGCCATGCTGGTGAGATCAGAGTCAACATGCACGTCGCTACAGTCGTCTAACACATCTCATTTTACATTCTGACCACATGGCTGCCAATCGCGGTCCCGGTGATCTCTGGAGGCCTGTCGACATTCCTGACACCGGGGAATTCCTGAGGAGGGGACGGCTTGCCCAGACAGCAGCACCGGTGACTCCAGGCAATGAAATTCCCTCTCTAACCACTGCGTTTAATTGTTAAAATATGTGTGGCTTTGGTTAAAATAAGAATTAATTTGCTATTCGAGTACCGCGCAACAGCCGGCTGGTTTCCCGTGTGCTAGCCCCACCCAGAGTGGCTCCAGACGGAGACCGGCACCCAATCAAACATGATTAGTCTGGCAGCAAAGAGGCCCTCAGCTCTGGCGTGCTCGGTGTTATGTGAGAGCTTTGTTTTCATCTGAAAGCCACCTACAGTACCGTAGGAACAAATTTGACTTTGGCTGTGAGGTAAGCTGAACCCAACCTCCTCGTTGGAGGCTTGTGTGGGACACCCTGGCCAAACTCGATACCCAACCACAAGCCGCGTGCCATCACGCCGAAACCAGACAGGGGAGGTTCCTGTAATGTTAGGGTTAGCAGAAACATGGCCACCACCTGGCTTCCCTAACCCCGAGTTCGTGTGGAGGTATGGAGGCATTTTATTCTCCAATGCTGCAGCCGTATGCTTTTTTCCAAAGTGATGTACAAGTGAGGAAAGCTTAGGGTCAGAGTTGAGGTCAGTAGTTGGGGTTAAGGGCCTTACTCAAGGACACAATAGGGATGTCATTAATCTGCTAGCCACCGGATTCAAATTCATGACCTTAGTAGACGTTGGTAGAAGTCCCTAAGCTTCATGGCTACAAACCACCCTGTGTTCATTACTTCCTGGGAAAGACTCCAGACTCACCATGATGCTGTGCTGGATAAGCAGTTAAGGAATATGGACAGACGACAACGGCAAAGAAACAGGTTCGCCTCCGCCACCCACGGCCTCCGCGGTCCTCACAATCCCCTCTCGGTGAACTCAGCTGGAGTGTCCTCTCTAGCTTCCGAGGGCCAGTCAAACCCGTCTCCCCTTTTATTTCCCACGTTTCCCACGAGTTCTACTCTAAAACAGTGACCGCTGCAGTCTTTCAGTCCCCACAACGAGTGGCTCCACTCACGCGGTCGGCGACCAACACTGGCGAGTGCTGTGACACGTTGCACACTCGGCACTTGTCTAGTTACATGGAGTGCCACACTATCTGTCGTACCCCGCCCATGATGTATTGACGTACCGTCCATCGTACCCCATCCATGTTGTTTTAACACACCATCCATTGTATCCAGTCCATCTTTTGACACAGACGTTTACACTGACTCACTTTCCATGTTTTTTTTGTTCCCAGTTATCATGGTAACAGCTTATTTCGTAGGGCCCATGCTGACAAACACCATAAACAACCTTCGCCATACCTTCATGGCCCATTGTGTCGTTGTAGCCCTGTTTCTGTGCCTCGAAGCTATTTGCAAAGTCTTTGTACTCTGTGCAGCCAGCAACCCTGCCGTTTTCACGCTCGCCTCCATGCACTCTGCCTGGCACTTGATGCTATCGCAATTTGCACTTTGGAGGGAAGTGTTGTCCAATGAAACTGATGTAAAGGTGAGCAGTGAGGCCCTGCTGTAACATGTATATTGAGCTCCTCCTTTAAGGAAAAAAAAAACATATGGTTAATACTGCAGAGCAAATGGTAGCTGAGGACCTGGAACCGAAGAATCGGTAATACAAAATGCTCATCTCTTGTTGTACCAAAGTCAACTAAGTAAAATATTTGTCTATAATTATGTAAAGGTGTTGGTTTGCAAGTGAGTCACATCATTTTCACTTAAAGTCTTGTAAATGTAAGATCTATCTCTAAAATGGAATTAAGCCCCAAACTATACTTGTGCTAGCAAATTTGCTTGCAAATGTAGTACACTGCTTCATTTTTGACTAGACAAAACTGCGGCCCACTGAAAGCAAACCCGTTCGGCTGGTTGATGGATCGTGTTCGTTCGTTTTCAAAACGACTCGTGCAGGTGAAGAAAAATCCCAATTGAAATCCATGATTAAATTTGCCCCAAGCACAAATCGTATTTACGCAAGTTAAAAGAAAAAACAAAAAAAAAACACTTGACTACCCATAAGGGCATTTAATAAATACATAAAATGTATTTACTTAGGGAGACCCTTTACAGTATAGGTTAGATGGATGGATGGATGTATGGATGAATGGATGGATGCCTAGTTATTTGCAGTGATACACTTTTTATTTTGCATAGTGATGAAGTGCACAAAGTAAAATTTTCAAAAGACCAACTTTCTAACCAATGTCAACAGCGCTTCTGTAGTGTGGTTTTATGAAAGAACAGACCCAACGGAGCAGAGCAGCACATAACTTATCTGCTAAACTGTGCCGAACTTCAGCCCAAGTCCCTCTCATTCAATCCTGCTCTTTGCCTCTGTAAAAGTGGACAGGATGGAAGCCCTAATTATCCTGATGCTTATTAAAGAGTTCACCGCTTCCTGAAGTGGTGGTGGGCAGGGTAGGAAAAAAAATAAAACAGAATACAATGACTGTTACAAACGTACTTAAAGGCACTCTGAGAAGTGTTAGAGCCCAATGCTTAACTGGAGCAAAATTTGACAAGGGCATCTCAATTAATTAGATATTTATGTGAGATGTTACAGGGTAACAGATAAAAGCTTTGTTTTGGGTGCTGCATCCATCACTGTCCTTATTGCCCGCAGATTATGTATATAAGCTAAACAATATGATAAGAGTAGTCCTGCAAATATATTTATCTTCAGCGGGAGTTCAACATTTGACTGCTATGCTTTGGAAAGCAGTTTCGGTCAAGTTAGGCTACCAGCCCAGTGATCTCTGCTGGCTGCCATACAACTGAAGCATCTCCTGCTGGTCCAACATGCTGCGGCACACTGTTGCTTTGCTATTTCAGTCAGCGTTGGCTCTCCAGCTTGGCCCTGAGGCTTGTAGTATACAGAGAAACCCATTGGTTTGGCAAGGAGGACTGTACTCCATGTCTTCTGGGTAGGCAGTGACAGCCCACAACAGAAATTAAAACACCTCATCATCTCTTCTTTCCTGAGATTTTCCTGCTGAGGGTCACCTTGGCAGCATGCCAAGCAGGTCAGACCAGACCACTATCTTCATGGCCACAGACTGTAGCTCGTTCTGTAGATCCCTAGCTGTTGTCAACCCAGGAGGTAGATGGAGTCTGGAACAGCTCTCTTGGGAGACTCCTGGGTGGCATCCTGATGAGATACCCAAACCACCGTGATCTGAATAAGCAGTAGCTCCATTTGGGTCTCCAAAATCTTCACCTTGTTGCCGAGAATAAGTCCAGCAACCTTGCAGAGAAACTATATTTTGGCTGATTGTATTTTTTAAGTTACTGTTTACAGCTTGTGAAGATAGGAACTGCAAGGATCATCTGCCAACGAAGTCCTTCTTCACCACCATGAACCTCTTCAATACCCACAAAACTGCAGTCACCAAACCAATCTGGCTATCAGTCTCAAATTTCCTCCCACCATTAATCATGAACAACAAGATCCTGAGATACATATACTCAGGGCAGACCCTCCACCCTCACCTGAAAGAAGCAATCCATTCTTTCTTGGAGCAATATGACTTTGGATGTGGAGGCTGCTGATTCTCATCCCTGCCACTTCACACTTGGCATCAAATCATTTAAGTCATGCTCAGACAAGGTCAAAAGGACAACATCATCTGCAAACAGGAGAGACGTCACCTCCAACTCCCATACCAGACTGGGACTTGAGATCCTGTCCAAGGAAATCGTGAACAGGAGTGAAGACGAGATACATCCTTGACGGAGGCCAACAGCCACTCAAAAGGACTTTGATTTAGGGGTGGTGCATTTTAAATATACTTTAAAAGGTGTGGTAAAACAGTTAGGTATTTACTATGATGGAGTTAATAATGGAGTTAGAGAGGCTTCCCTTGCATGCGGCTGCAAACTGAATGACATGACGCAGGGATGGAATAGTGACTTGGGGTGGTGATGTGTTTAACAGCAATGGGGCAAACAAGACAAAAGAGACATTTTAGCTGCAGCTTGAGGGAAAAGCACACAGAAAAACTGGTATGGGGTTGAGAAAGGGTCGCGGTGGAGTGTGAGCTGGGAAAGAACATTCTATTGGAGAGTAAGAAGCTTTTCGAGGGTTTCCACTGGGGAATTAGCACTGGGAATGTTCTAGTAACTAATCCCTGTGTATTCAAAGTGTTCCTAGAACTGGATTCCCAAATGGGTGAATGGATGTACTTTCGGTGATGTGATATATTTATGCATTATTATCACAGTTTATATAGAAAATATGCCTAAATATGGAAACATTTTAATTTAATTATACCAGTCGAGAATAAGAGATATGACATTACTGTATAAGTACATTTTTTAATATATAAATATGTTAATAATCCAGAAAATAGGCATGCCCCTGAAACCACACAGAGTAATCCAATAGCGGTCTTGGACATTTGGCGCCCTAAACTTGACCCCCCGCCCCCCACCTGGATGAGCGCCCCTCCGAGGTGGGGGAGTGGTGTGCCCCCCATTGCCAGTCCCCTATATCGGCCACAGAAGTGCGGTGTGAGCGGGATGATGGCCCCCCTTCTAGGAGGTCTGCCGAGAAACAACTCAGGAGAAATTATTAAGGCACGCAGGGAATGTGGCTGCCGCAAAGGGAGACGGTCGTTTGCAGGGCTTGCGGTCGTCGCGTGGGAGCGCCGCCCCAGTTCCCGCCTCACGACAAGTACGGACGCGGACAGGCGCGCTCCCGCGGACGGAGACGCGCCGAAGTGGGGGAACACCCAGGAAATGGGACACCATTTAAACTTTAATTCCACACACAAGCGGAGTGAAAAGACGTAAACGGTAATTAAGTCAGCGCTGCTTTCGTACCTTTTTGGCGTTATTTGTGGTATTCCAGCAGACGGGAAACAAAGTCTAGGAAAAGGAGACTTTGTTTTCTTGTCTGGTGGGTATTTAACCATCCCAGACCAAACAGTGAATATCGTGAATATGGGCGGTAATTTAATGCCGCCCCTGGATCACACCTCTTCATGTGAACGCACCCCGAATATTGTCTTATGGAATGGCAGTTCGCATATTTAGATACCGCTTTTGCGCTAAAAATACCTATGAGTATGGCTTCCAAAATTACCATAATTAGTATTCAATGATGTTTCGAACAGCCGTTTTAATCAACAGTACATTTTCTGTTATATAATTTTGGTAGATTTTAATGAACCCATGCTCCCTAGAGTAAATGAACCCTTTAAAGATTCCCCCGCATAGATTAATAAGTATGCAATATTGAAATCTTTTGTCTTGAAAACGAAAATTTGGCAAATTGCTTCTCATCATTTTGCATATATATTTTAAAATATATTCCAGCGTCACAGGGCGCATGAATGGAAGGGGGATGATGCTGGTGGTAACCAGCTTGGCCTGCAACATTACTGGCCATATGATTTGTTGCAGAAACACAGGTCAGTACTATAATAGGGTGGTGGGTGGTAACTTCGGTGAACCAGTCCTGGCTTTCTCATGGCAACATGGAATTAAAAATGCCCAATACACCCATACTGATAGTAATACTAAATAATTCCCAGTACAACAGTTTCCCTGACAAGTGAAGTTCGGTCACATATCATAAGGAGGCATTTCCTCTGATGCATGTAATTGAGAGTTCAGGCTACGTTTCCCATGGGAATCCCTTAGTTGGAGTGAAACATCGCTCTCACCTGTGATGCGGAGTTCCCAGGATTACGTGTCATGTGCGTGCGGGCACTGATGCAGTGAATGTGTCAGCTTCCTGTGAGCCAGGTAGGCACTGCGTCAGCCTGCTTCCTCATAGCGTGGGCACAGTCGTCGAGAAATCCCCTCAGCCGCAGTGTCTCTGTCATATCAGCACTATCAGGCCAATATGACTCCTGCACTTTACAGTCCTTTTGATCTGGCTCCACTCTAATATCAGTAGGAAAAGCCCCCGGTATGCGGACACGTGGGTTGAGGCAGGAAGCCAATGAGGGTGGAGGAGCATGGACTATCCACCAAAGTCTCAGGGATCCGGCAAAACACCGTTCCCTGCATCAGGCAGTTCCACCACAGAGCCAAGGATGGGTCATCTGACTTTGGAACAGAAATGCCGATGGCACTTTGCGTCAAGGCAAATGGTTTCTTCATGCCGTGCCCTGTCCTCACTGCCACTGCAGATGACACAGCAGCCAAATTTTAGCCCCTCCCAACAGGTGGTGAACCATTAAAGGACTATGTATGGTGAACATACGGTGTTGGACCTTTCTGTTTTTTTTTTTTATCGTGTTCTTCTGATGTTAAAAGCTTGTTCCATATTTAATTCATGGACTCCATGACCCTAACTGGGTTTAGTAAGACTCTGACTAACAGATTATGTCCCCCCCCCACCCAGAACTATCCATCATTTCCAGATCCACTTGAGCCATCAACGGTAGCGTTGCTGTCACCTTGAAGCTAGCTGCATTTCAGTTATGCGTATGCTTAAAGTTTAAGCTAAGTTAGGAAGAAAGTTTCCCCGGTAGGGAGAGGATACGGAAACCGTGCACTCCAAGAGAGGGAAAACAAGAGATTTCCTCATTTTCCCCAAGGATAATTTATTGTCATTTGCTGAGACGTGGTGGGGAGCGGTGGTCTGCGATGCGTCAGGAGTTGCAGCTCTGAAGACATTAGAAGGCTGAACACGAAACGTGGAGCAGATGTTCCAGCAGGCCTTATTTAGACACCCGTCAGTCGTCTCCCGGTGTCTGCGAGGCCCCCCTCCTCCACGTTTCACGTTTTGTCTCTAGACACTCCCACGTTCTCTACTTGATTTCCACTTGGTGCAACTCAGGCAGATCTTAATCTTCCCCTGATGCACCTTAGTTTGATTTGGATACAAAGACATTTAACGTTAATTACTATTTAAGCAAGTGCTATAGACAACTGTTTTAAAGACTTGTGGTCCATATATTTATGAATTAATATATTGTATTTTACTTAAAGTATTTCTGGTGTTGCTGTTTTTCAAAATCAATAACTTACCCTCTGGGCAGCTTTAGATTATGTGTGGTATCTTTGTCTCCACCATCCTCCCTATCTCCTCAGAACGATCTACCATTTTTTAACAAACATAATGTTCTGACTCATGGAGGAAAATGAGTATTCCCTCCAAGACATCTCTTTTTTTTTGTTGCGGAGATATTTTCTCTTTTTTTTTCCTTTTTATTTATCCCCTAACAAGACACAACACTCCCTCGCATGGGAATATTCAGCTAAGATTACCGTGTTTTTACAAAGATGCCTTTGATAATGCCGCTTCCTTTTGTTTCCCGTCCCGCTTCTGGAGTTTACCAAGCGACGGTGCTTGTTTTCTTTTGTCTGTGAGGCTGAACGTTGGCGTGGCGGGAAACATCCTGGCACAAAGCCGCTCAGATCCACGAAGACTAGGATGAAGAAAGTCCAGAAGGAGAAAATCCACAGAAACAAAGGATGTCGTTAAAAAAAAAAGGTATTAACCATGGAGCAGACAGATGTTAATCTCTGGTTTCCAGGGACTCGTATCTTTTCACACTTCCCAGTCTCCGATGCCACCTGAACGCCACTACAGATCCGGGGGGTTGTGGATCCAGCAGCTGCAGAAAGTTTAGAGGCAGCAGCTAAACAGGATGTGACTCATGTATTTGTGTACATAAAAAATACTGACACAAATGCCAAAGTGCAAGCTTATATATGATAGTAGGGCATTCATGTAACTCCACATGTCCGTTTTGACAGCGGAGGGCTGACTGTGGGACTGGGGTCTTGGTCAGCAATCCAGGCTTGGTCTCCCCCACTCCTCCATCATTCTGTATGCACGCCGACTCCTCCGGTAACATCTTCATTCAGCCTCGTCGCTAATGTCTGTGGCGCAGGCATCAACATGCTTTGTGCAAAATGAATTACTGCTAATTAAAAATCAACAGAAATGAGCATGCAGCACTCCGTGCCCCGTTAATATTTGAGCCAGCGGCAGCGCTAATTAAAGCACTGCTAATTTTTTTTCTCTTCTCCCCCCCCCCGCCCCACGTTTGGGATCCACAAACGGACGATAAATTACAGAGGAAAAAAAATACAGGTGCGTTTGGCCATCAGGGCCATAATGGCGTGATAAATCGGCACCATTCCTCAGTGCTCTTTTCCTGAATGGTAGCCAGTTAGGTGCCTGGTGTCCTTCCTGCATTTGTGAATTATGCCCGGGTTGTTGGTTTGAACTGGGCCTAGCTGACAGTCTACCAACCGTTAGTTGTCAAGGTGCTAATCGTTGGTGGCTGAAGGGAAATCAAGACAGGGTAACAGCCGTCCTGCTGGTTTAGCGTGTGAGTTTGTGCTAGAGATGGCTTTAACCAAACATCAAAGTCACCCCACCAGCAGCTCAAACAGGTCTCTCTATATTTACCAAAAATTACTGGTTTTCCATCATACATCTGGCTGTTTTCACTGCAGATATGTTGACGAGTATGTGAAATTGTGTTTTTTTTGGGTGTTTGAAAACCCAAACAAATGACACCAACAATTTTTGCTAAGTCAGAAAAAATATAATTCCAAAAACATTTGGTTCAAATATCACGTGTTTGTCAGGCTTTAATTGCTATCAATTTATGTGTATGGACAATATGTTCCCCGAGTATCGTATTGGTTTATAACTTCTACATTTTTCCCCATAACCAATCTAGCATTTTTGGTCAATATCGGCACTGATACTGAATATCGGATCGGCGCATCCCCGGTTGGAACCCAAAAGGTAACTGGTTAAAGTCATAGGAGCCTATTTAAAAATACCAGCCAGTATGTTGCGGGAGATAGCGTTTTATTTCGATGTCTTTTTTACTCATGGAGCATCACAGCTGTTAAAAAGGTTGGAGCCCTCTTTGCAGTCACATGGTCTGTTTTGAACCTGTTTTCCATTCCAAGGTATAAATCACTCCATTCGCCTCCTAACTCCTCTTCAGGTACCTGCCTGTCCTGTGGTTTGATGTTAGATTGTATCACACTGTTGGTATTATCAAAGTCTTCACGCAATGGTGTTCTTTCCCTGGCAAACTCCCAGTAACCGCCCCGCCGATGTCTGTGGATTTTTAATGGAGCGTTTGTTCGAATGCATGACAGCAGTTAAGGCAGAGAAGGATTAGTCATCTTGAGTTGAGCAGACTTAGGGATCCAGGTAGAGAGTGTTTTTTAAGTCCAGCCATCTCTTTCCTTCACCTTGTGGAAAGTTTAAAAGGTTCACGAAAACTGGAAGAAAAAAACACGCACACAATCACGCGGTGATCTATACCGTAGTAGCCAGGACCCCTCTAATCCACGGCCTGCTTGCAGCTGTCCTTGGAACATTCTGGAAGGCTGCACCTGAGTCCCTCTACTGTCAGAGCAATCCCAAAGAATGGTGGGTGAACTGGACAGCAAAAAGCTTGGGAAGAATTCAGGAGGCGATTTAGAGTTGTGTCTGGAGAGGACCGTGTCCTAGGATTCAGAATGATGCACAATGCCATGTGGGGGGAGCATTTTCCATCGTTTTAATGCGGTACTAGGTTTATAAAATCATCTTCAACCCTGCCACGTGTTCTAAAACCCTTACAATAAGATCATCGAGTAACCTTTGTTGTTGTGCTAAATATCTCGCAATCTCTATCGAATTGTTCCTTGATAAAGACTGTATGAATTCTTCAGATTTAAAGAAGAGATTGGTTTTGCATGTCATGCAGTGTGATGCAAGACAAAACCTGGCTAAAAAACCAGATTATAACCACAATGCAACAAATGACTCAGTGGTTAGTATACAGCGAGACTAAGCACTGGTACTTAGAAATCTCATTTGCATATGTTACATCGCAGGAAGGCATGCTGGCTCGCACCTCCAGGGCTGGGGTTTGAATCCTGCCTCCACTCTTTGTGGAGTTTGCACGTTCTCCCCAAGCATAGCAGGTTTTCTCCCACAGTCCAAAGACGTGATTTTAGGCAGGCTAGCATCTCTGAATTGCCTGTATTGTGTGACTGTGCCTTGTACTGCTTGGGATAGACTCTAGGCAACCCTGCATAGGATGTACAGTTTGGAAGATGGGGAAGGGGGATATTGCAGGGGATTCCTGATCACTACCTCATTACAAATAAAAGAAACCACACATTTTCGCAATATTATTTTATTCTTTGTCATTTTGTGATTTTTTTTTTTTAGTTCGTTATGCTCTTTTGGGAGTACTATGAGTTTTGTTTTGTTTTTTTTATGGCTCGGGCTATGCCTTTCTCATCTACCAAGATTCATTTTTCCATTGAAAAGAAACCATTTGTTTCCACTGAATGACAAACTGAGAATAAACATTTAAAATATTTTTCCTCAAAACAGTTGATTGCATCAGTGCTTGACATCAAAAGTTCGCTGGTTTCCAGACTTGGCTGTAAGTGTCAACAAGTATATTTTGGGGGCAGATTGTATCGCCACTGGGAGAGATTCCGGGAAAACGAAAACACCACCTTCTCAGCCAGCTATCAAGATGGCTACTTTTTTTTTTTTGACCGCATTGCTAAGCTAAGATTAGTGGCAACCTTTCTTGATCTTTATGAGCAGATAAAGAGCATAACTTGCGTGGTCTCAGTTTGAATTTGTGACTCAACGTCAAACTTACAATGTAGCACAGACAGAACTTTTTTTTTTTTAACCCTTAGGGGAAAAAATCTAGTTCATCTGTGTTTCCGAGTTCTTTAGCTGTGTTTGAAATATTTTTATTAGCTTTTGCTCTTGAAACTTTGGGAAAACCTGAGGGAGGAAAGGTTTAGTTGATTACCCATCCAGAGTGTCCCTGCAATAGACACTATGATCACCATGAGATTGTACTGAATAAGCAGTTGGATGGATGGATGGATCTATCTATCTATCTATCTGAGGAGACAGCACCGTTCTGCTTTTCTCTTTGTATATACTCTGTTTTCTGATGATACACTGGTCTCACCAAGTAACCTGATCTAACATCTCTGAAATGGTTTTAAAAGAAGCAAATGTTTTAGGATCCATCCATAGTACTGAGCTGATTGTTCTGTAGAAGGTCACAGTGAACCTGGAGTCTCTGAGAGGGAGAACATTGTAGAAGGCAGGAGACCTCCTGAACAGGATGGACCAGTCCATATCATGGGCAAAGAATTGCTTAAACACATATCTTAGGCAGTTTAGAGAAATATACGCCTAACCGTGTTTTTCAATCTTGGAAGGAATCAAAGGAACCCGGGGTGAACATGCAAAATCCATACACAGTGCCAGGGGCAAGAATGAAACCCACAACCCTGGAGGTCTTTGTAGTTTGACATACAGATAACATTAAGATCTATCCTCTTTCTGCAATCTACTTGAATAAGGAACATAGATTGTGCCTTGATATGCAGTGAGTTCTGTTCTTTCCTGTGTGGTCACGGGGTGAACATGTCTCATTCAGTCCATACATGTTATTAACCAATATTAGCGTGGGCTTTGCACAGTAGTTTAATAGTAATTTATTATTTTAAGTTTCTTCCTCGTCTAGCAAGTAATAATTAACTGTCAGTTAATCTGTGAGACCTGCTTCAAACTTCACATTACTTCTGTCCCGCTCCCCCGCAGCTTTACGCTATAATAAGCCGGCGTTCAAATATTGTGCTCAAATATTTTCTCTCTGAAACGCGAGTTTGACACACGACTTCATCTTACCGCATCATAGTTTTTAATAGTGTAACGGGGGGGGCACTGCCGAAAACAGAGAAGCTAGAAGATTGAAAGATACTGTGCAATTCATTTTAAAATCCCTCCGCTGTGGTAAGTAGTCCTGCTTCCTCGCCGCACCTTGCCACGCACACACACGCACTAGGGCCACAAAGTACACGCATCAGCAGGACTAAAAACTACCCTCTGTAGCGGTATTTCTCCCGACTTGCTACAAACGCCACCCAACAATAACAACAGTCAAAATTGAATAATAAAAAAGGAGGCAAATAGAAGCTGATTATGTGGTCACTTCATTAACTCTGTTAACTCTCTCCGCCAACACTCGCACGCGCACCCGCATAATTACCTAATTATGCTGCGCGCGCTGACGTAAGGAGCCCCGCCACAATTACTAAGCGGGCTCCTAAGCCGTTTCATCTTGCACACACTCGTAGAAAACTACCCTGCGAGCCCTTTAATTAGAGCTAGCAAGAGGGGGTTTGTCCGCCTCTAATAATGTTTGTTCACGCCGGAGTCAGACTGGCCAGCCACGTAGACGGCAAGCAGCCAGGGCTCCGCCGTGCAGGAGCGCGCCGTCATCAGACGAGCATCCCAGACACAAAGCGATTCTCTATTACCGCTCGGAGCTTTAAGACGACTACTAAAGGAGCTTTATACTTGTGGCGCTCTGTCGCGCACAAGGGGCTGCTGATGTTACTCAGCGGGGAAGACTGGGAGTTTTGCTGCCCCAGGTCTTTTCCAGCTAATCTGAGTAGGCTTTTGTGGGTAAAGAGGGGAGAGAGTGTTTTGCTACACTGGCAGCCCTCCCTGACATGGGTGTCCACCTCAGCTGCTGGCAGGCTGTCGTCTCCACGACCCCTGCCCAAGCACTCCCAACACAATCCACACAACCCCCCCCCCCCCCCCCCCCCCCCCCCCCCCACCCCCCCCCCCACCCCCCCCCAACACCCCCACCACCCACCAACAAGCAAAGGAAAACTGCCCGGGACGGCTGCT
>JAACJT020000038.1:1543801-1575540 GCA_009936485.2 Gymnarchus niloticus
CAAGGCAGGGTTACACCCTGGATGAGATGCCAGTCTATCACAGGGCACAAGGCAGGGTTACACCCTGGATGAGATGCCAGTCTATCACAGGGCACAAGGCAGGGTTACACCCTGGATGAGATGCAAGTCTATCACAGGGTACATACATACAAGTACACACACTCTGGCTACTTAGACATGTGACCTGTATGTCTTTGGATTGCAGGAGACAACCTGAAGGAAGCTTGAAGGAAATCCATGTGATACGGGAATAACATTCAGATGTCACACACACACAGAACAGAGGCTGAATTTGCATACCCAAGCCTGGAGGTCTGAGGCAATATCGCTACCTTTCGAGCCCCCATGCCGCCCTATATTTTGTGATGCATTACTTAATTTAAATGTATACAAGTATTATAAATGGCTTATTTTCCATTGGTTTTCCTGGAATTCCTTTTTCAGGAGGGTCACGATGAGTGTGGAGCCTGTCCCAGGATACACACACACACACACAAAAAGGAAACAAAAAAAATAAGACAGAACATTTCATGTACAACTCATGCCTTTGAGCTGTGGAAGTAAACATAAGTATCCATTGGTACCCCTCCATAAACACAGTGAACATGCACAGACAGAGTCAGTATGTGGCCCTGTGAGTCAGCTGACTGTGTCTTGATTATGTCTGGTTCAAATCCCACAGCTATCAAAGTCCCTGTATCATTTTTGGGCCCTTGAGCAAGGCCCTTAACCCCAAAATTGCTGGATAAATGGCTCACCCTACACTATGACCCCAGGCTTAACTCTCACTGGTGTGTGTGTGCCTCATGGATAGCAGAGATGGGAAATCTGTAAACCACATTATAATGCAGAAATGGCAAGTAAAGTTTAATTTTAGACTGGTCAAGGATCAGAGCCCCAGCCCTGAAACCCAAGTGTCCCTATCTGAATTCTGATACATTGTTATGATTCTTTTGTGAAAAATTTGATTTAAAAATGATGGAATTACTTATATATAATGCAAATTGTACAAAAATCCTGGTTATAACTGTCACACCCTCACCTGACCAGCCACACCTGCCCTACCCTGGCTTCTCCTCCCCTGAGTCCTCACACAGCCTCACCTGACCAACCACACCTGCCATACCCTGGCTTCTCCTCCCGAGCTCTGACACAGCTGTAAGCAATCACCTGATTCCTTTAAAGCACCACTCACCTCCGTGTGAGTCATTGAATCAATGTGTTCTACTGAGTGGTTTTCCTTCTGTACTGATGCTCCACATATGACTGTAATTCTGGTCCCAGACTCTGTGCCTCTTTCGGTTTGTGGATTAGAATTCGTCATCATCTCTCACTGTATTTTTAGCTTTTTGGACCTTCTGCCCATGTTTTTGGACTTCGCTACCTGGATTACATTTTTGACTTACCGACCAACCGCCTGCCCCTCGACTCTCCTTTGTTATGCTCTAAAAACCCTAAACTATCTCTGCACTTAGATTCACCCTCTTGCCAAACATTTAAAAGGCAATTTTAATAAACTAAATTTAACTATATATAATAATATAACACAACCACCAAAGATTATGACCCATTTGAAAGTAAAGGTGTGGTGATAACCATTGTTTATGTAAGGTAAATAAGTAGTTGCTGTTTTTGAGCAGAATGCATATTAATTAGCTGCCACGGACAGATCTGGCCCATTCATTCTATCCTGCGGTCATGTCTGCTAACATCTGGCCTGTTAAAATTCTTCATTGTCCTCAGTTTCCCATCTCTACACTCCTCTCATTACCTTTTATCATTATCCAGTATTGTTTCACTGGGTATTTCTTTATGATGCCCAGTCCAGGCCTTCTCTCCTTTATTACTGCATTTTTGCTTAAAATCAAAACAGACCCTACATTCTTAGTACATTTTTGTTGCTCATAGCTACAAATTTGTACATATCCTCATTTCTCCTCATATGTGTTTGCGTATGCACCCGTGTGCACGCCCACACATCGCGCCTGAATTGTTTATATCTCCACATGCCAGAGATGTTGCTGTGTGTTTCCATCCAGTATGCTCACAGAAACCTCAAACAGCAGTTTTCGTCATGAATACAAGCTACCATCGCTCTCACCTTTATTCACTCAATAAAGGACAATATGGACATTTGCCACTTTATACGTGCCCTTCACTGAAGAACATGTGTTAAATCAGAATCCATGGCAATCTGTCAGAAGGCGGCGATATTTATGTGGCCAGATCTGGATGTTTACTACATTGCCTTGACCGCATTGCGAGCAGTCTGCTCTTCTAGGCTGATCTTTCCTTGTCAGCGTCACATGAACGTCTCTCTCATGATGGATGCATCATCTCCTGCCAAGCACCACCCAGATGTAATCCACCCAGGATGGCAGTCCTCCCACCATCTGCTGGGCCATGACCTGGGACTTAATAAAACACCCAGGCCTGATGCTTGTGAATGACCCCCCCCGGCATGAAGCAGTGGCATGAACAGCAAATGAGTGGCCTGTTTTTGACTGCTCGCCCCTTTCTGTTAGACAGAGCTTAGCTGATTGGTTGGTTGATTGTCTGGTTGTTTTATTTTAAGCAAACATTACAATGTGTTACTGATCGGGTTAAAATCAGGAACACATGTAGCCAGTTAAAAACTGATGACTGTAATAATTTTTTTTTTTCGAAAGGAAATATGAACACCGAAGGACAGCACCAAAAAATGCATGGCCCAGATCCATCAAAGAAATATCCAGAAACGAGGAACCGTGATTCTTGAAATTACACTTCAAGTTGCTCAGCAGACTCTTGTATTAAAAACAAGTTTACTCATTTAGATGTTCTCAAAGAACAAGTCAAACCCCTTGTTCAAGGGTACAAGAGAAGGACCTATCCCAGTTGCATGGCCTTCACAATTTCACTTTCCTATCTTGAAGTCTGCTCCCTTGCCAGTCAGTAGTTCTGGAAAGGTACCTGCGTTCGCCTTGCTAACGGACTTCATTAATCAGCCTTACATTTCTCAGGTGAGTAGAATTCCTAAATCACTTCTCCTCTGTCAGGCTGAATGATAAGATAATACCCAAGTATTCAGCCACTGATTGTCCATTTCCCCGTTTTTCCATGACGGCAACATCAACCTTCCGTAAATCCATCTACCTTCCATAGCAACTGTCTTATCCGCTGCAGGGTCAAAGTGAGCCTGGATCCTATCCCGGGAGGTGGGTTAAACCAGCACACTAAAGGCCAAACTTCAGGGTGCTCCAAGTCAGGAAACTGGAAGAACCAAAGCAAATCCACATGAACATGGGAAGAAAATGTAAAATCCATCAAGGTCCTTGCAGGTCTGAGGCCTCGGCATGACTTACTGAACCACACATTAACCTACCATCTCCTTTATGTGTGTTTTTTTTCCTTCATAATTAGCATGCATCTACTTTGCTTACACACCTAGCTGGTTAGCATCTGTTAAAACTAAACTGTTAGATTACAGCTGATTTAAAACTGATCTAGTCTTTTGTTGACTTCTTTTTTTTCTATGAAGGAGACGGCTTTAGTCTAATTGCAATTATAAAGCGAATACCTTAATCTGGGTCCTGGAGGAGCAAGTCAAGTTACTTAGGCAATGGATCTCTTGTGAGCAGCAGTTATCAGGCTGCAGACAACATCGTTTAATCCTCAAATTATCCATTTATGAGCAATATTCCATTTGGCGTGTTTTTCGTTTTATTTAGTTATTTATTTATTTTTTAATACGCCATAATAATGAAAAGGAAGGATTCTTCTTAGCCCGACACTGATGTCTTTGTCACCGTTTTTTCTATGGGAGCTGCCGTCTCCCAAGTTGGAAATGCCGGTTCTTTCATGAGCCTTTCTCAGATTAGGGTATTAAGGCAACATCTAATGATGCGTCAAAATGACAAATGCGACGCACCGAAAAAGGACCGTCCGACTCGACGCACGTCGAACAGCGCAGTCCGTTTCGCGTGTGTGTCGATACGGGAACATGAGCTCCATTTTTAAAACATATCTGAACAGCTTCAGCAGGGCAAAGAGCATCGTAGACAAGTCATAGGCTACATCACGCCAGACGAGAAGCCGGCAATATGGACCTTCGCAATGCGACCTCAACAAACTATAATCGCGCACATAGTATAGCTCGGTAAACAAGTCTGCATATGAAACTTAATTAACCTTAATTATAATCAGAGATATATTAAAATAATGACGTATATTTCTGTTGGGGAGAGGCTTGCTTTTTCTAACTGAATTAAGCTAAACTGTTTCTTCCTTTTGATTGTAACGTGTTTTCTTCAAACAGATTTCCATATCATGTTTAATTTTTTCCACATGGAGTTTTCCCAAAGGGTACCTAATTATGCGTCGCAATCTTCAGCTTTACAGATGTGGCCTCTGATCTAGCCTTCTTTGCTGGCTGCTTTAAATAAATATATATCCCCCTCATATATTGTACAGTTATGCTTATTAATACTGGTGATCCCTATATATTAGAGGAATAACAACATTTATTTAAATAAAGATCACACCCCTAGCAAACCTTATTTTTTTTTTAGGAATAATGCAAGGAAAAATCAGGGCATTTTGTCTCTGCAATCAACCCCCCAGAGTTATACAGTTTTACTTGGTTCCATTCAGTGCAAGCAAACGATCGTTCCTATGGTGAAGCATCCAAACATGACTTTCAAGAATCCAAAGGCCAGATGATGGGTTGTCATCATGACCACATGATCACTGTTGCACACCACTCCCCTTTCTGTGGTGGTCGATTGGTCAGGTCTGATATTTTTGTCCTTCCATAAAAATGTCTAATTTGTTGTCATGCTTAATGTGTCCTCCAGGCACATAAGTAGATTAGGCGAAAAACCTGTGACTGGCAAAGTGGCCATTTTTCGCATTGTCTCACTGTCCTCTGGGTTTGGAATAGGGGGTGGAAGTGTCACTTTCTGAGTCTAACCAATGAACTCTCAGTATAGTGCATCAATCGATCTCTCCGGATTTGATGCTTTATGTGGGATGGCCTCAATGACCTGGGGAGGTCACAGCACAGCGGTTAGCTTTGTCGCAGGAATGTTTGCTGGAGATCCAGCCAGCCGCCAAATGGAGGAACCCTCCGAAGGCTCCGTGGCATCCCCTTTCACCGTGCAGACACTTCTGTGCTCGTCCTCTGCTATTGCTTGTTTTTCTGGCCTCGTTATTGCCTGGGGGGGCATGTCTTGTGTCACCATCCTGCCTCCTGCCATCCCCCTGTTGGGGACTGCATGGTCCCTTGGCAGCCCGTCACCCTCCGCATGCCCAGAGATCTGCATCCCAAATTCCCAAAGCTTTACTTGGCCCCTGTGTCCCAAGCTTTGCTCAGAGGAGTTCAAGCCCTCCCCCATTCCCCACTCCCAAGCCAGATCCGCATATTTCAACCACAGCTCATAGCGACCCAGTTTTCTTCCTTTTCCGCTTCAGATCGACCCTCCCATCTTCATCTCCTCTGCCTGACGGGGCTCGTCGTAAAGATTACAGCAAAACGGCGAAAGCGAGGACCCTCCCCACAGGCCGCTCCTGCCTGCGGCGTCCAACCGGTAGCCTCCACAGCCCTGAGCCGAGCCCGTTCTCGCCAACTTTTGCGTTACGGCCGAGGCGCTGCCAAGGCCTCTCGGAGAGTGCGTCTGCCTGATAAACGGAAAGCTCATTGGAGCCGAAGTGTGCTCATTTCACACGCGGCGTTTTGGCTTCACCAACACCTCTCCCAGAACCTTCGGCCCCCAGTCCCGGATGCAGCTCCAGTTGGCTTCCATTTAAAAAGACACACACGTGGGCATGTGTCCATGTATGTGAGACTAGATATCATCAGTCCACCCGGAAGACGCCACCTTGGTCTTCATAAGTCCCACCTGTTTTCTTGCCAGCGTCATTCACCTGGAGCCTGACTGTTGCTAGGATGTATTAGCAACACATATGTACATACACATAAGGGAGAGAGGACCTCCAACCATTGAATTCTGGATGCTGAAGCTCTCCAAGTATTAAAATATGAGGTACCCCCCAGGCATTTCCGACCATAAAGAACGAGTGACTCACCTTTTAGATGCTTTATTTCACTCCAGCGCTCAGTGATCATTCCAGGAAACAGCCAGGGGTCTGCACAGATGGCATATGAAAGTGTCTAAGCTACGTCTTAGCTGCGTCTAAGAGCACTAGACACTGAAAAATGAAACCGAAGAGATAGGAAGACCACAATGACACCTTTTGAGGAGGAGGTGAACCTGGTGAAGACCTTCTGACAAAAAATGAGCTGCTTAGAAATTCAGCAGAGGGGCTGGAACTACAGGAGGTCATGAGGTGACCAATGACACTGCACAACAATTCATTACCGCCGATGCCTCCTCCGTGCTGGATTACCGTGTGTGTGGGGGGGAGGGAGGCTGTCCTCTGAAGGAGGTGCATTACGAGCTACTGGGTGCAGACGGGTTTGATGGCTCCACTGATTCGCGACTCCATCAGTGTTCCTGAATGGGGGCCATATGGCCCTGGGGAAATTTGAGCTGCATTTAGCTGTTGGTTTTAAACACTGAGGCAGGCAAGTTTCTTCAGCTTAACTCGCAGCAGACGGACAGACTGACAAGAATGAAATGAATGTTATCACAGAAGTCATGCATGGTACTGATCTCTACCTCCACGTTCACTGCAGTCCACTCCCTGTGTGAGAACCTACCTACTGAGGAGGCCGCTCACTGCAGTCAGAAAGGAAATGGCCGAAGATAGAGCCCCCTAGTGCTGTGGAGGACTTACTGCCTTTGTGCACAAGTGCGTGCACACAAGTGTATGTTACAAGGAACACACTAGAAAAAGGTATTTTGTGGCTTTCAGTCTTGTTATACCAGGGAAAATGTCACGTGGATCAAGATATTATCTGTGAGGAGTCGAAAGCAGGACTTTACTCGCTGCTGGTTCTCACAGTAATATTTGTTTTTGATACCTAATTGGCAACTAGGGAAATTATCATTTAATCACAGTTGGTAGATTTTTTTTCAAGGCATTGTATAAAGTAAAAAATAACTCATTTTCCAGACCTCAATTATTTTTCAAATAATGATGAATAGCTAATCGTTTTCTCTGTGCAGAAGAAAAATAAGCTTATACTTAATTTTTTTTAGTTTTTAATTTTGTTTAATTTAATTGCTTTTTAATAGGCTTAGATTATTTTTATTTTCAATGAGTAAAGCTTTATATTTCACATTTCTTATTTCCTGTTTATATCTGGAAGATTTACATTAACTTCAATTGAAAATCTGTAATTGCATGCCATTACATGTTTTTTAATCACATGCAGCTTTATTGGTCATGTTACAATGATACCCTGATTTTCCCAAGCTAACTTTCGCATGGTCACAAAAGGAGCTGTTGAGAAAAATGAGGGAAAACACTAGATTCTGAGGCATTTTGTTAACCCAACGTTGTTTGGTGCTCCATGAAGTCAGCAAAGCTTTGGAGTTTTGATGTTAGGCTTGTGTCAATGTTTACAGTCTGTGGATGCTTCATAGGACTGTGGATTTTAAGAGTCATAGATGAAGGGTACCTTCCCAGCTGGTGAGAAATGCTGGGCGACAGGCTATGCTCTGTCAGCCAAAGACTGTATTAACTCTACCTTCCAATAGCAAGACCAGACCTGGGCCATGAGAGGGGGCACTTTGTGTCAGTGTGGGGCCCCCTACAGTTGGCTCTTCAAATATCTAGGTATCACTGGGAGCGTGACTGAGTTATGTGGAGTAAAGATGGCCTTGTGGCTGGTAGTCAGAGGTGTCACAGAACGACGGACTTACAAAACCAACAGGATTTTGAATAGGAAAGTCACTCTTATAAATTTTAACATCTAAAATGGGGTGATGGCTATAGGAACTAAAAACACAGGATAACAATACCTTCTGACTGTTGTGCACAATAAAATATTTACAGTATTCAACCACCTTACCCTTGACAGTCAGTACCTCTCCTTTTCAACCTGTCTGGTCCCTGTTTAACAAATTGCCATCATCCTCATATATCAAAGCCAGATGAGCTTCATTAATTAGCACCATTCATAAGTTACAGGTGCCAACCGACCTGCCTCTCAGTCTTGCATGACTAATCAAATTCTCTTTTCCTATCATAATCTTTTCTCTAAAACTCTTATGCTATCATATTCAGCCTTGGATGGTCAATGCATCTTCATATGAGAAATTTTTATAGCTTTTAAGAAATTCACTTTTTTTTTTTTTTTTCGTTTTTATTACCAGAGCTGCTGTATTAGCATGAGGGCCTCTCACCCCCAGGGTTGATGGTTCAAACCTTCCCATGGTTCTGTGGGTGAACCAGGACAGGTTTCCTCCTCCTCCCCAGTCCTAAGACACACAGTTCGTTAAACTGTCATTGTGTGTTATTGTATTAGTGCATGTATCCTGCCATATTTTGTTTTATGGGGTAAGCTCACTGTTTTTTCCTTCTGGATAAATTTTATGAGTGAATGGAAGCTCTAGTATTTTGGTCAAGGGATCCAGAAAGTGATTTGCCCCAAGTTTAAATCAGAGAATGTAAAGTCTAACAGCACAAGGCTCAACCTGCTTACTCAAAGTAAATGTCTTTCTTGCTGCACTTCTGAACCAAACCTTTTATTAGCCCGTCTTTAATTTGGGCTCCCTCTGTGCGAGGCGGCACCCGTATCTCCCTCCGGCGCATTAGTGCGGAGGGTCCAGGGGATTCCCGGCGCAGCGTCCGCTAAACGCTAGGCGTTTGGGAGCCGCGGGAGGCCATCTCATTAGCTCGCCTCATCACGGAGCCCTACGCCGCGCCTGACGGGAGCGAGTCCGACACCTATTGACCGAGCGCAGCGGGAGACGCGCCTCTCGTAATGCCTTGTGTTCTTTAAGTGATCGTAAGCTCTATCGTCCTCTCTCTATTTTTATTCCTTGTCTTGCTGTAATAACCGCGCACACGCACGCCGGTCATGCCGTTCCCATTCTCTACCAATCCGAGCAAGATGTGAAGATACCCACCCCTACCCCCACAGAGGGCTTGCGTGCATGTTTTCCCAGAGGGGTGAGATTCATTTCTCCTCCTCCTCCTCCTCCTCCTCCTCCTCATCTCTTTCTGTCCCATGGGGAGAACACGAGCGATGAGGAGACCCTCCGGGGAAGATTCTGCTTCAATGCAATTTCACCCATTCATCTCAGACCGCTGATGAGCGCATGGAGGGCCCGCTGTGTATCCCACAGAGACTGGGAGAGGAGAGAGGAAAAAAAAAAAAAAAGATCCCTCATGGGGGAAAAGGGGGGAAAGAATGGAAGCTGTTTTGGTGGAGATGCTAATATTAGTCTTTGGCAGCCGTTGTGTAATGCGAGGAACAGTGGAATCGTGCTGCCTATTCAATGCGGCAGTGCAGATAAGAACATGGCACAAAAGAGGAGGCAAATCAAAGCAGGAGCGAGGCGGCCTCTATTGATTTTCCATTAGGTTTACCTTTGCGCGCCTTTTCAAAGCATCGCAATGTTGCCACGAGGTAACCTTTTCAGAGAGCGTCTTCTGCTCAACACCTCTCATTTATTTAAATTATTTAAATTGAATCTTTTTAATCGAGGCCAACTTGTGTTTGATGTTTCTTTTATACCGGGTCTTCAACAAAAGTGCCTTGTTCTGCCGTTTGTGAAAGTTTTTTTCGCTCTCTCTATTACAAAAAAGGTTTATGTGTATTTAAGTGTGTCTGTGTGTGTGTGTGGGCCACAGATAAAAAGTCATCTGAGGAATATCAGCGTCGTCCTCCACTGTTAAAATGTCTGACTTTGGGGATTTTGTCTTCTTTCCAGCTTGTGTTTGTGTCTTCGGAGTGTATCGGTACCTCCTTTTCTATTAATTTAGTGCAGTTTTGCATGGAGAGAGTCACCGTGACCTTGGCAGTCCCACGAGGAACCACCAGCAGAGTCCAGCCCGACTCCAGCATTCCCAACAAAGCGCTGGCGAGAGTTTCTAATTTCCTGTGACATTTCCTGCGCAGTGTGGTGAACCGGGTGCCCCTCCTTGAAAAGCAGCGGTGGAAAAACCCTGGAAACCCCACTGGGACACTGGGGAAGTTTCTCCTGCGCAACCCTGATGTCCCCAGAGACCTAAATGACCCAAAGGGTTCCACACTTATGAATATAGAACCATTGGATTTTTTATTATTTATTTTTTGATGTCGACTGCTTTCCTAAGAAAATTCTCTTGAATAAACCTTCTGCGAATAATGCAAATTCTAACTATGCGTGGAGTTAAAGAAAATAAAGACGGTGTTTATGAATCTTATTTGAAATTTCTGTGTTGCTTACAGTGCCCTGAAACATTCTCCCTAATAATCCCTCATAATAATGACAGCTGCTTCGATTTTACGGCTATTTTAATAATACAAATCTTTATTCTGCACCCATTGGTAGATGAAAGGATAACTGTTTCCTGCTTGCACCAAAACACATTAGCTGTAACTACTAACACCCTCCATCCGCCCCCCTCCCAGGATGAAAAGTAAAATGACAATGCCAGTGGAACGGTTGCCAACGCCACGGATTCTTTTCCAGACTTCATTACGTGGGCAGTGGTTGTTACATCCTGTTGGAAGAAGAGTAATCCCGTGTGCCGTTCAGTACTTGTCAGCAGTGTCCCCTGTGGATTCAGGGAAAGAGCTGGCAATTCTGGTGCCATTCCAAGAGTAAGCGAAGGTGGAGGTGGGAAAGGAGTCGGAGAGAGTCGTCGAAGAGTCATCACCGCTGATGTTGCGAAGGAGTCTCCGTTTTCAAAGAAAGCTAATCTAAAATTCAAAACTGCGGGAAAACAGTGCCTTGGGGCGGTTTGGTTTCCTCCCGCAGTCCAAAGATATGCAGTTAGGCAAATTGGCATCTCCAAGTTGCCCTTAGTGTGTATGCACCCTGCGATAGACAGCATCCCGTCCAGGATCTACCTCAGCCTTGTGCCCTGTGGTGCCTGAGGTAGGCTTCAGGGCCCCCACCATCCTTACGAGATCAATGATTGAAATAAAATCAAAATTACTAAAGAGAAATAATACACTGAATGCTAGATACCAGTCTGTGTCGACAGTCTGCAGTATAAAGGAGGTCTGACGGTCTGACAATGAGCACTTGGATATGTGGTCTTTTTAAAGCAGTATGAGGCAACTAATAGATTATCAAAGATGCTAAAGAGCAGAGCCTGAAAAGATTAAAACAAAAAAAAAACCAGAATTATTTAATGTGTCAAAGGGAACAGTCTCAAAAAATCAAGGTAGCATATGGTAAACATGGACAAGCTGCTTTGGCCGAAAGGACCAGCGACTGGAAGTGAACGCTCACGATGGGAGGCAGACGGACACTCAGGGGGACAGCTGCTAAACGGCAGCACCGTGAAGCCTTGAAAACGACCGCAGAACTGAATCGGCACCTCTGACAGCCAGTCTCATAGAAAAGCTGTATGTTGTTCACAAAGCTGGATTTTAAAATAAGGCAGCTGTTTGGAAACCAGTTATGTCCATGAAGTGTATAACCTGGCGTCTGAGGTATGAAGCCTGTAAACCTAAACCAGTGAAACGACAAAAAGTTACGTAGACAAGTTATCGTTCACTTTTTTGCTACATCTGGATGTATTCAATTTATAGATTTAGAGAAAACTAGCTACCAAGCGGCGGGGGGGTATTACTTATTAGGTAATTATTATGCATGTGTATATAGTCCTAGGTGACTGTATGCTATATACTGTTAATGTCTCACAGCCACCCTTTTTAATTCATGCATTCATGTCATTTTAATGGAATACTGTGGACCAAATTTTGCAACTACTTAACTGAAAAATATACCAACGGCTCTTTTGCAAAGAGTACTCTATAGGTATAACATAGACTGTGTGAAAAGACGACATATGAGTTACTTTCAGTTGGTTCAAGCAATACTAAGAAAACCCATTCAACTTAATTAGGATAATTCCTCCTGCCACGTGCTTAATTATTCAAGGGAATTAAAATCAAGTATTCTACGTTATAAAATAATTATGGTGATTTACGATACATAAGTACACTTAAAACCTATATACATATATATATCTTCTGAGACAGTCCAAGCACACTAAATACCCGAAACATTAAGATACATCATGGATTCAGAATTTAATCCGAATAAAGTACGCCTCGTGGTACGAGTTTAGATTTTGACCTGATTAAAACAACAATAGGCTATACACCGTTATTCCTTGACATCGAGTGCCTCCCTAAGTACCTCTGTTTTATACCGAGGACAATTTAATAATTCTTTTAAAAACAGATATGACAACAAGCTGTTCAGTCCTTTCTTCCTTCCTGTTCTTTTTTCCTGCCCATAACTTTTGTAATTGATTTTTTTCCTGTCAGATTTAACTTTATGTTGGCTGTAGGACAGAACGTACAGATCGCTTACAGCTGCATTTTCAGGCATGGATTTTAGACAGGAATCTTACATTTCAAAAAAGGTTCCAGCATCGGCTGAAAATGACAAATTTGTTCTGCAAGTACTGAATTAGGATTATTCCCACATGCCGTGGACAAAATAAAATAAAATAAAATAATAACAATCAGAATATTTAACTGCGTACACACTGCAGGCTGACAAAAAAGCTCCGTTCATACAAATTCGAAGATGGGACACGGCTAATTTAACCAAAAAAGAAAGAGCGTTTCACAAACTTTTGTTGTGTTTACTTTCTGAAACAGAACATTTGTCAGTAAAACGATAAAACCTAAATATGAAAGGAGTAAAACAGCATCATTACTAGGTTTTCTATTAAATTTGGATATTTGGATAATATTCTATTAAATTTGCATATTGGGAAAGAAACCGCGCATGTTTAAATTTGGAGACTTGAAGGCGTTTTTAACGTCTAATGAAGCGATGTCTGGCTATGAAGCTGCTTTAAGTCGCACTATTTTACGCTGAAACTTGGCTGCGCACCTGGGAGCCGACGTGGAACTTCTTCAGGTATCCAGCCGATTTACCACAAGTCCGAAGGGAAAAGGACGGTGCATCGGCAGAGGAGATACCACAAGGGTTTATTTTTGTCAAGTTTCCCTGAAACTGGACCGCTTTTCCAGGTAAATCAGTAAAGAACACGGAGAACATTTTTCAATAAGTTTTAACCCAGCTGGGAAACAGGAAGAATGACGCAATGCTGCGGGAATAAAAAGGTAAAGTGGGATAGCGCTTCTCCCTCTCCGACTGGAATTTCAATATTCCATCTGATTTTCTGAAAGACTGAGAGTTTACCCCTTTCTCCTATGCCCGAAGTCGCATCCAGAAACTTGGTCCTATAAATAAGTCATACATGTGAGGTGGTCCCTGTACAATTTAGCCGAGCCTCTAAGAATTTGCGGATCATTCACACAAAAGACTAATTGCGGAGGTCTGAGTGTTTATTTCTTGCAGGGCTGTCTCTCTTACACACAGCGCTTCGGCTTTTGTGAAGCATCGCATGGAGACGGGATGAGAAGACAGTGACGAAGGATTCTCATCCGCCTTCCGTGTCATTTAGAGATCGGGAGAATCCCACATACAGAGATGCTCGTCTGCCTTGGGTCCCCCCGCGAAGTCTCTCCTATCTTTAAATAACGCGGTACTGGGGAATACAAGAGGGTGGACGGCCGGCACCGGCCCCAGATACGCACTCGTCGCCCTCGTCACGTTTAGAATTGAATTCTTTTAAGCGCCTTTCATAACATTTCGTTTTCAAAAACAGCTGCGTGTGTGAATACATTATTAATATTTCTATTAGAAGAACTCTAATACTGATTTCTAAAATGTATTTTTAATATTGGTGGCAAACGTGTACATCATTCAGTGGAGCTTTGCTGGTTTTCGTTTGTTCTGTTTTGTATTCCGCTTGCATTCTCAAGTTATTCGCTGATGGTTGTGAAGGTTCAAAGCTCATCACTCATCTTATGACGTGTTGGTTTTCCCTCAGCTGTTTGACTGACTGACTACCTAGTAGATGGCGAATGTGAATAATACACTGGAATACACTGGAAGCTAATTTATAAGCGTCACAATCATTTCGGTTTTTTTTTAAATGCAAAGTTATCGTCATCCTATACACATAAAAACAACTACACTGATTGTAATAAAATACATGCAGGACATTTTAGGTAAAATATTAAGAAGTTTGAAGTTTTTAAAAGTTCTCCCATCGCCACTGCCCCTGCTGGTGTATCCTAGTATTGCAACTACTGTCAGGCCTCAGCCCTCCAACGGCCCTTCTGCAAATGCAACATCACAGAGGCTGGAGAATGGGGACTGGTGTGAAGGGGAGCTGGGGTGTAAAAAGGAAATGCGTGGGGGACAGCGTTCCGCCACGCTGTGATCGCATTAGACAAAGACACCGAGCTCGCCAAGAGCCGTGCGCCTGATCCCACCTAAAGCGATGCGTTTGTTCTCGCCGTCCTCTGTTCTCCTGCTGATCGTTCACCTCGGAGACGGCTGGGCCTGTACCAGCGAGGCCTTCGGCGTGTTGGAAAATGAATAAAGGATGCTTTTTTTCAAGAAAGAGAATAAGCATTTTTCTACGCCTTATTTTGTTAATTTTATTTTTCACAGAAATAATGCAAAACAAGAAGTGAAGGTTTATATGGTTAAAAAAAGCACACACATATACACTTAAAAATGTAGTTTTCCGGGATGGGTATTATGAGTACCTGATTCTTCACTCGTTTTCCCTCTCATCTTTAAAAATCAACAAATCCATTTGTTCAACTGCTGCACCTCTGCGCTAAGCTGATAACAACCTGGGCCAGTCGGGCTTTCGCTGCGAGTCAAGGCTGATGGGCCTGAATCCCTCGCCTTTTTTCTTCTTCTTCATTTTTTAAATTGAATGCTAATGAACAGGGAACATTTTCAGAAGCCATAATGCTTCTTGTAGATCTGTCAAATGCTATTATGACAGATGTTTGCCTGAAAGTGCTCGCGACACTTGTTTCCCGCGTCTTATCTCGCGCTCTGCAGAATGCCTGTGCCGAACATATTGCGATGCGCACATGTGCTGCATGCCGGTTTCTCTCTTTTTTCAACTTAGCCATCGGACAGAGCCAAATGGGTGGCAGAAAACCCAGCAAAGGAAGGGAGTCCTGTCCAAAAGTGGGTTCTTCTTCCTTCTTTGTAGCCGGTTGAGTCAGGCGCCTTTCTCAGCGTCTCTTTGGAGGAATAAGGCAGGTTTGCGTATGTGGTGGCCGATGGGCGTTTCGTCTGTTCTTTTTTTTTTTCGGTGACAAAGCAAAGAGTCGCGATGTCCGAGCGCGGATCACGTGTCTCCACAACAAGAGGGCAACACGGCCATGTGCTTCACTCTTGCCGTGCCACTGTGGCCAAATGTTTCCATAACTCAGCAACCTCAGCGCCCTCACTCGGAAGGCAAGGGGTCACACTGAGTAACAGCTCCCTTGGTGTCCTTTAAAAATTATATGAGCTCACACGTTTTTTAAAGTTTCTCTCATTTGGGATCATTTGGCATTCACGTGTTTTTTACTGATGCCTCTAAACCATCTGCTTGGTTACGTCTTTTGTGGGATCTAAGTTTCTTGATGGGACCAGTTTTTTTAATTTAATCTCCTCATACCTTCAGAAAACATAAATTGAATTTAAAGGGTATGATGCAGTACCAATAACTGCAGTAATAATTGTTAAGAAGCCAGGAGCACAGTGGCTCTCTTGAAAGCACTCTTGCCTCACACCTTGTGGACTGACTGTTTGCTTCCTGCCTGCACTCTGTGTTTGTGGAGTTTGCATGCTCTCCAGGTGCTTTGTGGGCTTCCTCCCGCATGCCAAGGACATGCAATTAAGCCAATTGCTGTCTCTAAATTGTGCCTCTAAGATGCACTATTAGCCTTGAATCCTGTGCTGCACTGGATAGGTTCCAGTAACTCCGAGCAGGCTAGGCATTTGGAAAGCGTAAGAATATTTTAGGGGAAGTGTCACTCAATGAAGCGAACACAGTTTGGCTGAAAGATATTGAAAATGACCTAAGCTTGTTCTGTTAAACCGTGCCGTTTACCCTCGTCTGTGGCACATTCAGATGTTTTCATTTGTCAGCTATGTGTATGTTGAGAAGGTTTAATAGCGAGCGGCAACTTCAATTAAAAAACAATTAACGATGTGGCACCCACACGACGTGTCCCCCCACGCCTGCGATCGCAGGCTGTTTCTAATTATAGGTGATATTCAGATTAAGTGGCACAGTGGAGTGCATGCATGTTGAGGTCTGCTATAACATCAGCAATGTTTTAATGCTGATTTTCCTCACTCAGCAATTATTTAGGGCCTGAGACCGATTTGAACCTTGGCCCTCGGTATTGGTAAAAGTTTAACAAAAAAAGGAATGAATAAATAAAATAATCCATCTACCATCAGAATAATAATAATAATAATGATAAAAATATGTCCATAAATTTACAACAAAAGGTTTCTGAGATAACTTCTATGGATTCATATTAAGTACAAAATACTAGATCTAAACAAATGTGGATGAAAGCAATATTCTATTATTGTTTAATATTTTGTATTATAGAAGGAAAATTTCAAATAGGAATTTTCTTGCACAAGCATTTTAAAAGGATGCTGCAGGATTTTCTCCATTTCTGTTACATCACATCACTGTGATGGTAAATAATGTATTTGGCTGTGAATCACCACTTCTGGAGACACTTTTAGCTGATCCCAAGTTATTCGTATTTGCATCGTTAAAGCCCCACGCAAATGGTAGAAGTAGGATTACAATTGGTGAGGAGCAATCTGGACCAGGCTGTTAAAGTGAAAGAGGTTAATAGGGAGCGGGCTTTTCAGTGGTCCAACAAGTGTTTTTTTAGGGCTGGTATATTAGATCATGGATTTTAGCATTCTGACTCTGGAATGTTCTGTACAAGAGGAACACTAAGGGAATGGAGCTGAATGTAAGCAGCACGTCCTGACTGGTCGCTCTCTGTGCACTTCCTGTGGGCATCTTCCTGTTGGCAGTAGTAGAAAATGCCCCTCTTCAACGTTTGGCCTTGGTCTGCCGATGTGGACCATTGTGTGTGGCCAGTGTTATGCAAAGACATCAAACAGGTTTTGCTCACTGTTTTTTTATCAAGGAATCATTAATAATTGTCACTAATATTTTCTTGGTAAAAGGGTTATTAAAAAGCACATTAGTAGCTATGGGACAAATGAGGCTTCAAAACCCAGAGTTGGTGAGAGTATCCTAAACATATCAATCAGTGCTGGCGATAAGTGAGGCTTCAAAACCCATGGTGGTGGGAGGATCCTGAACTAACCAATCAATACTGGTGACTCCCACACACCATGGGTAATTTGGGCTAAATTATTCAACTTATGGAGCAATGATAAGTTATTTATTCTATGAAAAAGGTAAGCGAACGCCTCCGTGCAGGTGCACTGAACCACAGTCAACATTTTGACAGTTTCAAACAGCTTCTCGGCAATCAGTGATTAATGAGGCTCCGTGAAACTCAGCGCCGAGGGAGACGGTAAATGGTTGAATCGAGCTTCCTCCCAGCATGGACATGTGCAGTAGAGCCAAAAGAATATGGCGACGTGCACATCTCTGTTGGATGTCCACGGTCAGAAAGGCGTAACGACCATATAGCTGACAGCAGATGAGTCTGTGTTCTGTGTAGTCCTCCTTGAGTGCCCATTGGCTCTGTGATGTCAGGTATACATTGTAACTCATGGTATAGGATCATAAAACCACCCACAGTTTAGTTTCATTGCACGGACAGAACACCATGCAATTTACCACGCTCCGCCCACGTTAGTATAAATAGCCCTTTATAGTAATTCTTGTTATCATACACGATGCAGGTGTTCCCTGTGAGAAAAAAAGAATGAAGAAACACAAGATAACGTCAGTCTTCACCTCGGTCTTCTCCAATGCATTTTTTACCCTTTCACATGGCTTCTTATGAATTGAATTCCTGTCATAGGCTGTAAGTCTACGTGTGCCTGCCCGTGGCTTTAAGGCACGTGGTGTTCCAGACACAGCTATAATGGTATGCATTGAGAACAGAGATGTAGCCAAGTCTTTTATGGGGAAGGGGTGCTGCTTCTTACCAGGCTGAGACACAGGCGGTCTGTGATGGGTGGTCTTTGTGACTGCCTCGGACATAAAGGGAGGGATTAACGGCCGCTGAAGCTACTGTATCCTTCTGGGCCTTCGCTCTAAGTGCCTTTTTTCCTGCCTTTTTCTTCTTGTGAATGGCATCATGAGTTTATACACAACCCTCAAAGAAAACATAATATGAAACACAAATGAACCCCGTAGTTCCCTCCTGCAGTCTGCTTTAACAATGAGCCTTCACACCCACAGGCTTTTTGCAAGACATATTGATTAAGTGTGAAGGAAATTAACTTTTAGAAACTTTCAGTGTCTACCTTTGTAAGAATAAATCGGTACATATGACACCCAGCAGGGAAGCATTGGAAAACATTCCTGCAAAATTTAAAAACTTGATTCTTCCAAATGATCTGGAGAGCTGTGGAAATGTGTAGCCTAGATACACACCATATCTATACCATAAGCCCCAGTCTCTATCCCATTGATTGTAGCTGGGAATTCACTTTGGCTCCTGTGAAAGATCTAAAATCATTTGGAAAAATTGATGGGTTTATTAATGGAATTGCACTATCCACCTTCGCACTCCGTGTCCTGGTCGGGGTCACAGGGGGGCCGGGAACTTATCCCAGGCAGCATGGGGCAATTTTGGGCACCGATTTGATCCAAACTCCTCGACATTGTAGGTGTGAGGCAACAGCTCTCCCCACTGAGCCACTTTGCTACCCTTTGACCAATCAGATACTTTAAAACAAAAATAGATGTACTACTGCAGAGTGCATAGTAATAAAAAATGGGTGAGTGCATTCCATTGGAGCACGCCTGGTGGTCACCAGTCACCCTCTGAGGAGGGACATCAGATTATTTGTACTTTTTTGGTTTCATTTTTGTGATTAGCAGAGGAAATATTTGGCTGGTATTCTCACTGATCCTCTGCTGTCTAGTCATGCATACAATGGGGACATCTGGTCAACATGGTGAGCAGCCCAGAAGCCAAACCAGCAGCAGCTGAGCAGCTAGAGAAGGTCGTCGACCGACTGGATAGAGGTTGTCTTAAAAGTGCCTTTTATTTTGAAAAAGGATAAGTACAAGTCATGTGACTTCATAGTGGGTGTGGTTTCACTGGAGATTTGGGAAGGATGGAACAGTAATGGTCTGCTGCGAGCTGAAATGTGTACACATTGTGGAAATGTGTGATGGTGTTTAATTTGTTGCTTAGAAAAAAACACTTTGCAAAATGAGATCTGAGCTATATGTGCCACAGGTGCGGCCCAGAAACTCATTCAGCAAGTGCACAGATGTGTGTCTTTGGGTATGTGGATATACTTTAATGTTTAAATGTAGAGGATGCCTGAATAATGGGTAAAACCAATTTGCTACAGTATTTTGCCAATTTACCACAGTATTTCCTAAAGGACATTTATGCGAGTGCAATATTATCCCTGTAATGAAATGTTGCCCACGTGAGACTCTAAATGCCTTTCTCAGAAAGCAAAGTACATTCAAACTGACAGAGAACATACTGATTTTTTGTTGTGGCAGATCCTTAGCTACTATTACCGTTCTTTTAAAAACCACCATATTTAGCACTGTTATTTTACAAATTTTATTCTTGTAAATGTGCGTACGGACAATTTTTAGAAAACAAATTAAAGGGTGAAACCTGTATGAGGTCTAAGTGTATACGTAAGTAGTCAATTTATAGCAACCATAATCTAAACTTTACCCAGCAAAAACAGTCCATAAACATGTGAACAGTGATATACAACAAAACTGCCCCCCACAATGAAACCATTTTAAGAAAATATGGTTGAGTTAATGTTCACATAGCCACAGATTGTAGATTACCAACCTGCCAGGGCATTTCAGATGTATTAACCAGATGGCTTAGTAATAGCCTGCTTGCCTGTGACACCCAGAGGGTATGTATTACTGGCTAGTTTCTTCTTTTAAACCACCCACAAAACCCACTACGGCGCTTAAATAACAATAAGCATTGTCTGCAGGACAAATTGGTGATTACTAAAGAAAAAAAAAAAACAGCAGCAGAATTTACCATCTCAAGGTCTATGAGACTTGAGAATCTAATTAAAACCCTAACTACTCCTACAAGTTGCCTGAATCCACCTCAGTGTGGGAGTTTAATAATTGCTTCGCTGAAGTCGTGAGTTTGGAGAAATAGAAGAAAACACAAAGGTTGCATAAGCAAACATAAAATTAGCTGGATTTAAAAGCACACTCTAGGGAAATTGTGTCACTTTGCACTGAAGGCAAATACTGACTGTTTACCGATGTCAGATTTATTTACAATCATTATACACATTCTATATTGTTTTTATATAAACAAGTGCGATTTAAAAAATATTCTAAATGCAGTTTAGCAGCTTATGTATACATGTGGAAAAAGCACTACATTTGAATATTTTGCCTTTTTTTTTTTTTTTTTTTTTTTTTAATAGCTCTGCTTTCCATATCGCCCCGTGCACGCTCCTAACTCCGCTCCTAGTTCGCCGTCCTACTCGCTGACGGAGAGGTCAAAGTTCAAGCCCAATCTGCAGCGGGGCTTCGGCTCCCCGGTCACGTGTTCGGTCACGTGCTCGATCAGCTGTTTCCGGCCGACGTCCGCCTGACTCGCGAGTGTTTACATTCGGGCAGTTGCGAGCGGTAGCGGTGCAACCGCGCGAGCGCCCCAGGTAAACGCGGCGTGCGGTTCAGAAATCAAAAGGCAGGGAAACGGCGGCGCTTTCTGTTAATGGTACCCGTTTTCTGTAAGCATATCTTTTTATGTATGGTGGTGTTGGTAGAGTGAGGGCCTGGGAGCCTCGGAGAAGTCGCTTCCTGGTTTTATTGTATGCTTAGCGAAAGGGCTGCATAGTCACAGCTAGGAGCGATGGCATGGAGCTTTAAAACGCTCCCCAAAGTCGTATTTTTAAAATCATTGGGATTGCTGATGTTCTTGGGCGCTTTCCTCTTTATTTAAGGTTGCGTATTGCACTGTTGCAGAATTGTTAGCAGTGTGCTGAGAAAGATTGATGTGTGTAGATACATGTTTAAATACATGTATAGGGTACGTGCCAGAGTAATTATGAACTATAGCTTAGTTTCACCCCATCCGGTTAACTTTCATTCTTTGTTAGAGTGTAGCTGCATGTAAGAAACTGGATGACTAAAATGGCTCCTGTATTCATCGTCACATGGTTCATGCTGAGTATGTAAGATCTTCCCTGCAGTTACTTTCTAGTTTTTCCACCCTGACAGAGACCTGTCCTTAGTTTAGTCCTTCATGTTCCCTCAGAAAGTGCATCTCGGCAGCAGGTGCTTAAATCACCAGCCATTCTGGTTTTATTTTGCAGTGTGGTCTGCTTTTCATTCTGGTATACAAGAAGTTGTTCAGAAGCTATAAAGGAGTGACTCCTAATTTCAACCCATGGCAGGGTTTTCCTGCACTGGCATTTAAATTAGGATTAACTCGTGCTGTTTGAAATGAAGCTAATTCCCCAACTTAAGTTAAGCAGCAGACATTTTTGTTCCAGAATGCAGCTGTTTGATAGGTACTGACAATCTTCTCACTTTTGGCCTTCTGATTACTTACAACATTGCCAGTCTGGGAATTTGCAGAAACTTATTTATAAGCTTTAAGAATGGTTAATGTGTTATGCATTTTGTGCTATAATTTTAAGTGATTTTAAAATGAATGGAAACCACACCAGGAGATCTGGGTGCTACAGTGTTTTACGGTCATGTGACGTGTCCCAAATCTCTCTGGCTGTGAAAGTGAAGATGTGAGTTTGCTTGAAGGGTTTTTGAACATTGAGTGGTTGTGCAATAACCTGCACATTGAGCTCATGTTTGTGTGCTTTCTCTTAAAGCATTTAAGATTCAGAATATTTCTTGCTCTGTAAAAACTTCATTTTTCAAAGAGCATCACATGACTGGACTTTGAAGGGGAGCTTGTTTACTCTATGCTTTATAGTAAGTCACTCAGTATTGGATTTGAATGGCATATCATATTATGTATGTTGAATAAATCCTGACACAATGGATAAGCAACCGGACTGGGAAGGGGTAGGATGTAAAGTGTGGGGAAAATAGCTTAACAGTTAACAGTAAAGCTGTTACATTTAAATGTAAGATGTTTTGTTTTTTTTGAAGGCACATTCTGTGCCCCCCCCCACACACACACACCCACCTCCTGTACCAGACCCTGCCATGGCACAATGGCGATGGATGTTGATCTTTGTTATTTGAAGAAGACTGCTTTATTTTACTGGTTGTACAGCAGACAAAAGCCTCTGTTTCTCTGCTGGATCTTTATCAGCTGCGCTGGCTCATTTTTCAAGCCCAGCTTCGAGATCCCCGACTCACGTTTGTGCTGCCCGCCTTTCAGCAGTCAGATATTGAACTTTGTGTCTCATCATAGGAGCTGTCATGTTATGATTGTGCTGAATCTATGACTATTAATATTAACTCCAGCTTGTGTTTTCTTCCAGACTGGACAAGTGTGACTCTACAATGTATTTTCTTGTTTCTTCTCTCATGAAGCAGTCTATACCAAAGCTTGCACTTTCCCTCATGAATGTCCTCACCAAAAACAGTCACTAAAACACAGCTCAATGCTGCCAGAGATTAACATTAGCATGGAAAAAGGGATTCCAAGCGCTGACATTCTTCAGCTTTCTTAGCTCCTCCACACTCACGCATGACACAGATCTTAAATCTAGGGTGGTGATAAATCATTTAGACAAATGCTCCTTGCCATTGTCCTTGAAAGCATGTTTGGTGCAGTAACTGGATTCGCTGGGAACTTGCATCCAATCCCTTCTGTGTGTGCTTGAATGTGGAAACGAAATGAGACCATATAACCAACATAATAGTATTGCATCAGAATAGTAATTTAATTCCTCTGTAGATAAATCTCACTCTTGAATGTTCAGACTTCTCAGCAGACTTATTTTTGCCCTGGTAACTTTTACAGTCATCCCAGTCATGTAGAACTATTGTCCTATTGCAGGTATATACTCTAAGAATTCCTAGGTAATGTGGGTGAAGGGGGAACTTGTGCTGTTAAATGGGACAGTTGAAGGAAAGTTGGAAAAGCCTTGGCAGCACAAATAGAAAAGGTTCTGCTGGTGGTGGTGAGGATTCATTATCGGGTGTCAAGGTGATGTGTTTAGATGCAAATGTCACTGAGGCCTCAGGTTGCTTCTTAAATATTATTATAGTGGAATAATTTTGCCGTTATAGTTTTGTTTTCATTCCAGAAATACTTTGTGTTCTCTAACCTTCACCATGATATTTGTGTCCTGGCTTTGTGCCTGATAACATTTTGTTATAAGGACGTGCACGCAGCTTTTGGGTGGATTTTCGTTTGAATTATCCTTGAGCATGTGGCCTGTGAAATGCGTTTGTGGAGAAAGAACCTTGAATGTAGTTTTAAAAAAAAAAATAATGCAGATGTTAAGATGTCATGCAATTTCAAAGCCAGCACTTATCAAAGCCCAGCGTTGGATGTTTGAAGTCAGTGTGTCGTGGTTTTTGGAGATCGAGGGGCTGCACTATGAAGTGAGTTTATCGGCCAAGTGAAGTTTCTTGAGGCTTGCTTCTGAGCTTTGGGTGCCACAAATCATAGCACCGTTTACTGCTGATTGCAGCTGTATTGGTCAGTTACCCAGAGTTAACTGCATTAAGCCGAGCTATGTCAAACTCGCTTCACAGGGTAGTCCACTCCACCAGTTTTCCTGCGATGTCAGGAATGCTGTACTGTAAGAGCGCCTGTTTGGGACCCAGATGTTTTTGTTTGGGTCTCAGGTAGCCAGTAGCTTTTCTTTTCTTATCACTTGGGGCCCGTGCATAGGTTCACATGTTCATCAGCTGAATCAAGGCCTCCTTAACTGTTAAGACACTGGTAAAGCTGAGCAGGATTAAACATCAACAAAGTGTTTTAATACCTTTTTAACTAGTTCATTATGAGTTGCTAATGTTCACAATACAAGTCCCGGGGGAATGCTCATCATTTAAATGAATTCATACATCTAGAAAATCTTTCTGTATAGACAAGCTCTGTCTTACAGGCTGAATTTTAAATCGTGGGCCATATGTTTGTGTCTTAATGCAGGAAGTTTGAAGGAAAACATCTTGTAAAGAGCTGCTGGTCCAGGATTAAGGAGGGATGAGAACTCCACTGAGTGTAGCAGTGGGTGTGGGAATGATCACAGAAACGAGTGCTGAACTTTCCATAGAAATCATTGTGAAATTGCAGCTATGTCTTAAATGTAGCGATTAGCCGCTGACATTTTGCCATAGGATGAGTTGCATGCTGTACTTTCACTTTGATAGCTTTATACTTGTCCATCGTTTTTTGAAATGGGCTGAATTATGAGGATCTAAATTTTTATTATTGTGCTGGGCGATGATAATTCAGTTTATGACTGTGTCTTCCTGACTGTAAATTCTTATTCAAACACAAGAGTGTAATTTCAGATTGGATAAGTGGACTTTGTCGTGGTCTCTCATGACTTAACCAATAAAAGGCTATACTTAGTGACTGACTTGTATGTTAAAAATCTTTTATGAATAGTGCTTTACCTTGGAATTATCTGTAAAAATAAATTGAGCATCTTTATGTATTCTGGTGGAATGTATGGTCTGGTATGTACTCAAGTTCTATCGAACAAACGGATGATCAGTTAATTTTATTTGTATGTAGTTTTACTTGTAGCCCAGTTTGAGTGTGCCTGAGAGGTCTGTTATAATTCTGTATTCATTGTCATTCTGATGATTCAGGTTGATCAAAAACATTTTGGAAAATGTGGGTTAGAAAGCAATAATGTCTGAATGGGATACAAATTCGAAATGGAAAGTGACTTCTACAGAACTGGACAGCGAAGCGTTGCTCTGTAGGCATTACAAAAAATGGTTTACGCGATGTACAGTTTTCTCACACCTTGCTGATTTTTCTGGAAGATGCCGCTCATTGCTGAATGACATTCTTTCTAGAGCTAGACCTGGACGTCAGCTCCCCTACCAGGCTTCATGGGTACTGTGTCATTTTGAATATGAGTTAAGGCATTGGCCCATTTCTGGCCCCGATGACTTCAGTATGTCATGGGGGTCTTCTAACACTGGGAGAGAGGTACTTCCCTCCTTTTATTAGCTGCAAAGTACTGCTTCAGAAAGGTGAGGGTACATTGGCCCTCTCTCCTTCATTCCAGTGGTTTTGGCAGCTTGAGGCTGGGGCTTAAGGGTTGGCCTTTACTGCTGGTATGTTCCATCTGCAATATCCTAAAAGGGGGTGGGGGTTCTTGCAATGATTGGTAGGCTGGTATATGCACCTGTGTTGCAATCAGGGCAGCTGCCTCTAAATGAACACACCCGTATTCTGAGATGGCACACTTCCAGTTATCACGTTACACTCTTCTCATCGCATCGTGAAACTGTAATGTGATACTCATTTCGCTCTGCAGCTAAGTGCTAACTCTGCGGCAAGCATATTTTGCTCTTATTATCACGGCCAATGTGGGAAGTCCTGCCAACGTGTGGGGAAAATGGGGGTGATCTGAAGTGGAGACTGGCGTGGCTTTTAGGCGGTCACGTGTAGCACTGGATGTTTCCTGTTGGAACCTGCACGCTGTCAACAGATGTAGACTTTAGTTAGTCACGCCTGGCTTGTTTTACTCCCTGCCTCTCTCCATAAAGCTGCCACTGGACCCATCTTCCATTTGGATTATAGTGTCACTGGTCCTCATTTCTGCCACATGCGTCAGGGTATCTAAGCATCTGCAGTCTGTAGAGCGGCATTTTGGAGATACAGGAAGTTTGGGTTTGTAGCTTAGGAGTCTATAATCTCCCAGTATGTGAGACTTTGAAGGAGAGAAACGTCCAGACAAAGGTGCTGCTATAGTGGAATTGTGAAGTTCTATAAACATCTTTCAGTATTAGCAAAAAATTCTCCAAAACACGTTCTTACTAATTTCACTTAACTATACATATTAAATTAACTAAATGGATTTCAGGAAGACATCTATGAACAGTCAAGTATGCATGTAGGTGTCTCACACAGTTTAAATTGTCTGGGATTCGTGTAAAATATCATTTCCTTTTTATGTCCTCCGTTCATGTCTTTGTACATCCTATGCCTCTCTGCTTATTTTGCTGAAAAACAAGATGGAGGAAGGAACGCCATTGGGTGCTGTAGTTGTAGCTCAGTACTCTTTTGGTAATGATGATGATGCCTTTGAGCTGTGGAAGTAATAGCAATAATGCTAAGCTCGACATGAGCAGTAAGCCTTGGATGGATCCTGGTCAGAGCCTTCAGTCTGCTCTGTATCGATCCACCAGTTTTGCTGTTCTTTAGAGGCTTCCTGTAGCTGTTTCCAGAGCTGCTGTTTGCCTGTTCTCTGGCTGTTCCCCCAGCTAGACTGTCTCAGGGTGTCTGGCATTGGGGTCATGCTGTTATCCGCAGTGTTACCTTCATAAAAATTAGTTTAGAAAAATAAATGTTGAATGAAATTCAATACAGGATCCTGCTGTAGAATTATGTCAATAATTTATTAGGAACTATAGAGACTGTTTTAAAATATGATGGCGCGTCCTTGCACATTACTGCTACCCACATCACCATTAGCCGCAGCAGCAGCGGGAACGAGCTTTTACATTTCCATCCCTGGAAGCTTATCTACATCGCGGCCGATCCTATTAGTCCCGTTGTCATGCTATTTGTTTCCGCGACGACTTGTTTGGGCAGGCTTGTGGAATTATTTATCCTGCGATTTTTATTTATGCCTTTCATTATTAATTTATTTGATTATTTAGTAAATAATTTATCCACTGCATTATTAATGTTTCCTCATGACGTATTTTAAATTATGTATAATTTCATTTTGAGTTTATTGCGTTTTGGATGCCACATTGTTACAGAGTAAGATTGCCTTTTTTGCGTTAGTCATAAGAGGAAATTAAACTTACCTCCAAGGCCATCGTGTATATTGAAGTTGAGGTTGAGAAGTTCTACCTACAAAACTATTTGCATTGATTCCATTATCAGATTTAGAATGAAATGCTCATTGCTTTCCGTAAGTGGGCACAGTGTAGGATTTACAATGCTAAGTAATCCATTAGCAAGCTCTTTGGTTGGGCGGCTTGACAGCTGAGCGTGGAATTTGCACTGTATGGACAATCAGGGTAGCCCAACATGCTTATGTGTTACAGACTGGGAGCCAAGATTATATTTTACTTAAACTCGAGTCACGAATTAGATCAACTGGTGACTGTTAATACAGTTATGTGTGAAATCAGGTGCTGTTTCTTGGAGAAACTCTCAATTTTCCTTATGGCACTGGAGAAGTATGCTTAGAATCTGGGATGGCTGAATGTCGTGCTAAAGAGGAGCATTCTGTAGGAAGTTTAGGGTCGCCTAGTCTTTCTGGTTTTGTTGACCTGTATAGATGCACCTTACAGAAATGTACCTCGGAGCTCAGGGGACACTTAAGTCAAGTTTACTTTTTCTGGCTGTCGCTGTATTAAGTTTCTTTGTCTGCTTTCCAAAATCCATCTAAATATACACTTATGTTTGTAATTTTGGTAATTATAAGCCTTAGAAAAACTGACACATAATCATCAAATGATTTTCTCCCCCTCTTTGTGACAATCCATGCATACTTAGATTATGGTCATTTTTCTTCATAATGATCATAGATATAGACGTGTAGCTATCTTGCTTTCTGTCTCAGTTTCTGAAGTCTGTACTTTCAGTCGGGCCGTTTATGACACGCTGATGTCTGGAAAATCAAAGGGATCTGAATTCTGTTGTGGGAGCACGAGTTTGAGATGCGTGTCTGTCGTGTTGAGTTAGAGGCCGTGTGTGACAGTCTGATGCTTAAATAAATGATTCTCTTTGGAAATGAAGAGTGAAATGCTGTATTTCCACATGAATCAGTTTTATTCATCTGTGAATAGCTTTAGCAGGAAGTATTTCGGCGTGAGCTTTTGATGCAGTTAAAACTGTGATTGATAGAATTTAATATTCTTGATCAAATGGAAGGCTTTGAGTCCAATTTATTTTGACCTATACACAGCAGAGCATACAAATTATATAACCATATTAAAATAAAGTCAATGCTGAGTAATTTATTTTGGAATAAAAGTTTGGAAAATTTTTTTTTTTACTTTTATAAAATTTTGTGAGTTTTACCAAAAAGTTGTTAAATTCAGAACACTGCCAGCTTATTTTACTACCAATCATAAAAGAAACACATAACCATGTGGCTGCGTGTGTTAATTCTACATCGGTAATATTTTATTCTATAAAAAAATACGACTTGTTTTATATTCCTTGCCTATAGGTTTTGCTTGTACCGCATGCTTAGCATACAGCTTTACTGTCATTTGTGTGCGTTTTTCTTCTTGAGAAATTGTCCATTTTTATCATTTTAAAATGTGTGAATGTCTGACGAGGGGGGTAGCTGGTAAATCAGCAGACCTATTGTAAAACATGTTTCTGTCTTGTGAACTTGTGCTCCATAATGAAGCATTCATTATGATTATTTTATAGGACTGAAATTTTTTAAAAGTACAAGAATGCATTACTCCCCATAATGAACAGATGTTGTGGCAACAAGCGCATACATTATGCATAAAAAATTATTTCTATTTTGATTGTAGAAGCTGATTTATTGAGACGAGGAGGGTTTACGACAGTAATGGATTTAAGATATGCCTTTGTTGTATTATTTACATAATTAATAGGAGGAAGCAAACATATTGTATGAGTTATACTTTGTATTTATAAATGCGGAAGAATTCTAGCTAGGATAATAAATACAGCTTGGTTCATTAAACCTAAAACCATGCTGTGTTATTTAATTATGAGACCTAGCTATAACTTTTAAGAGAAGAGTGTATCGCTTTCAGAATTAATTTAGCTTTTGAGGGCATTTGCAAGGCAGCTATAATGCAATAATTAAATTAGCTGATTTTGAAAAGTTCTCTATACTTTAGCTGCTGATGGGACTTGGAAAGTCCCTTGTCTAGCAGCTGAAAAGGAGAACCGTCAGCAGACATCATGACTGTGGGACTTCAGAGCCGGCGCTCACTTGTATTTTAGGCCAGCGATAGCAGCGCCGATATTGTATGCTGTTCAGTGTGGTCGGTCAGATTACCGAGATATGGAGTGTGCTGAACATCAGCCCTGTCTTTAAATTTCCTGCCCGCGGAAGGATCTAGAAGCTCTCATAGTTAGCGACTGGGCCGCAGGCTTCGCGGAGCGTGACAGACCTCTGGCTGCTCGTGGAAGTATGAGTAATGCGAAGACACAGCATCTGTAAATAATTGATTCTAGCCTCAAGGATGCCAGGGAGCTGAGGGCCGATAAATCATTTGTGCCTCTGTTGGTCGTCTCCTTCAATTATTGCTGAAGGTTTGGTGACGAAGCCATGCACCTGCCTCGTGTCTGAAGCTCTGCCATTGCCGTGACTTTTCCAGCCTATAGTAGTCATCCTTTAAGAGAAATGCGTTAGATCCACTGACCTAGTTCTTTATCTTAAACTCACATTCCTTCACAGTCCTGTTCTTGGAGTATCTGCGGGACGGTTCCTCAGGGTCAGAATAGACCAAATTACCATTTAAAGGCACGGTGGAAGTAGGGTTTCCTCTGATTTCAGACTCTTAGTGGTGTACAAAGAGGAAGGATCCTGGAATGAAAGGGATCAGTGGTGCTAGATGAACTCTGGCGTATTTAAGTAACTGTTCTTGATAGTTTCCCTCTTTGTCATACGCAGCACAAATATCAAAACAAACAGGAGTTATGTTTTCGTTGTTCGTAAATGGGTTCGGATTGACCCAGAAAGTTAGCCTATGATGATGTTATGGTATTAAATGGTAACGCGTATGTATATAGGCTAATAAATGCTTTTAAGGATTGTCAGTCATTCTAAAACCCCTTGCAAAGGTCTTGCACACACCTGCCTGCATTTTTTTATGAATGGACGGTTGATTTTTGAAGACCTCACGGCAGTCATTAGGAAGACGTCTTTTTAACCCCGATTGAACCAAAGCTTGTTGAAACTACCACGTCAATTCAGCTTCCCGTGTTTCTCCTGGCCTGTGTGTATTTCAGTGTTGTCACACATGAGCGCGTGTGTGTAACCGAGTGGATATCGATGACATGAGCATGCAGAGAAGGGTATGGGTGCAGGCAGTCTTTTATTAAAAAAAATACCCCATTGTTGCCTGTTCCAACACCCGGTGCTCACTCTCTCTTCCGGATTCTCCCACCTGCTGCATGGGAAACGGCTGTCATTTTGCTTTCAGTGATCCTGCAGCTGTTCCCACATCCAGATTAAAGGCCCCGCCCTTTCTCCAGTCTCCGTGTCACGAGCTTGTGTTTTACAAGCTGCCCAAAGTGAGTATGTACACCTCTAGTTACCAGCACTGCTTTGTCTCAGTCGACCGTGTGTGTGTGTGTGTGTGTGTGTGTGTGTGTGTGTGTGTGTGTGTGTGGGGGGGGGGGGGGTTGCTGATATTTGATGATTTCCACTCAAGCTTGGTTTTTTTCAGATGTATCACTAGCGTAGCATCATCCACGCAGCGCGGAAAGCATGAATGAAATGATCGTAGAGGATGCTGGTACTGATGTTGCTGTCAGTGGCGCTGGCCGGGAAGCCGCGTGGGCGGCGCTGGAGATCCTCTCCACAAGAGGCAATCAGCCCCAGGAAATGGCAAAAGCGGGCTGGCTTCTTGCAGTCGTCAATTAGGTAACCCAACATAGGGAGCAATCAAGTCGGCATTGTCGCTCCGTAGCTTGCGTCCCGTATCGTCGTTTTGTTTCACTGTGATCTGTCTGACTGCCCTGTTTTCCTCTCTCCATCTAGTGTGAAACGGTTTATGGTAAGCACGAAGAACAATCGTGTTAGTGTAAATGTGCTGTCAAAATGGATCCTGATTTTTCAAGGGTTTGATTGTTAGCTTCACCATGGCAGTGCACCTCACAATGTCCCCTGCCTCCTCTTTCTTTACTATTACAAAGCACATTGATTACTTGCTGTACGTTTTGGAGAGACATTCAATATAGCAGTAGTTCCTTTAGTCAGCAGTGTGACTTTTTTTTTTTTTAAATAAAAGCATAATTCCAGGTGATTGTGTTTGTAAGGCAAATTCTTATGCCTGAAGCCTTGCATGCATTCAGGATGAAATTAATTTAAAATTACTCTTTTAGTCATGAATAGCATTGCTTTAAGTTGCGTTTACTTCTGAAAGCAAACGTGTTTTCTGTGAATCCGGTAGACACTACAGATCTCTGATTATGCCAAATATGCCCATCAGAATTTTTGGGGTGGGGGGGCACAGTAATTGCAGTGCTCTTGCATAGACTGCTGTGTATTCCGTGAGAAGACGTGGCGATCTGGCCGCACCGTTACTAACAAGCTGCGGCTATATGTGTCAAAGGTCCCTCTCCAGACTGAAGAGGTCACTTCTGGAGCTGTGTTAATAGGGGCACCCATTTGTGGTATGAGATGTGTGACTGGCCCCCCCCCCCAACCCCCACGCCGCGCGCCCCACCGGCAGACACCGCCCTGCTCCCGGACCCGCCCACAACGCAACACCGGCCGAGACAAAGCTGTGGAGATTCACAACATGACACAAAA
>JAACJT020000038.1:1576004-1605157 GCA_009936485.2 Gymnarchus niloticus
TTGCTAATGCGGTCGCCCAGTTGGGGTAGGGGGTGTGTGCCCCCCCCCCCCCCCCAAATTACTCGCAGGAAACGTACTCGCCTTTGGCACAGCTTCCACGACGATCACCAAAGACAGCAGATGTCTGCCGGCCCGTTTGCGGTGGTATTATGTAAATTCCCACGCTTGTGTCCTACAGTGTCAGGACAGTACCCAGGGGGACTTGGTCTCTCACTGGCATTAATGTGAACAGACGTTTAATCCCCATGTCAGGTACTATTAAACAAGGGTGCCAGAGGTGAGACAGGACTGCCATGTAACCTTTCAGGCTAAAGGGCAATGGATGTATGATGGACAGTGAGACAGCTTCCAGCTAATGGCTCATTTCTCCTCCTCTTAGGACCACTGACCTTCTGTTTTTAACCCTTCAGTGGGGAGAACCCATCCAACTGATTCTCCCTGGGACATCGTGAAAAGGTGCAGCACGGGTATGGGGGAATGGATCGGAGAATACTTCTGTCAGTCTGTGTCACAATGAGTCTCAGTGATAGGCGCCGTGGTGAATCTCTGTGGTAGTGGGTTTGTCTTGTTCTCTTCCCTTTGTGGTAATTGTCAGATATGATAGAGAAATCCTGAGCATGGCTTGATTGTGTCTGACAGTGTCACTGTCAGTTTAGCACAGTGTAGCAGAGAGATTTAGTTTCAACTCCCTCAAGTTGGTGGGGGAGATATGCGGTGTGGTGCCCACTCTGCTTGGCGTTGGTGTACTCGTGGTGGCTCATGTACACAGGAGGCCCGACCTCGCCGACACTCTCCTAATCTGATAATGGATGAGGATGGCTTGTTTTTCCGTGGGTCTGATATGTGTTCCTACCTTACCCAGCCCCCCACAAGCCTCACATGCGAATTTACAGGGGATTGGGCCCGTCTCCGGAGAATGGTAAAAGGCTGATTAATCATTGTTTCTGTGCCGAATGCTGTGGGAACAATAGCAAAGTGGTGTCTCACGCTTAATTAATCCCGGTGATCTCCGCCAGGTTTGTCTCGCAGATAAGTCTGAATGCAAAACTGTTCCTAATTTATCAGCCCACGCCATGCCATCCGCCCAACCAGACACACAATTAATCTCCTATCATTTGTAGTTGTTTTTTTCTCCTTCTGTATTAAAAGAAACACTGACATTGCCACATTCGAGAGTGTCCTATATTAGCTTAGTATAACCTAAGTACCTGAGATTACAGTGGTAAATCCTGCTTTATTGTGCAACATCTGGTCCAGTCACAGTGCATTTTATCATTCGCTGGTTGGAATTTTTAGTGACTGTGGCATAAATCATTTTGCTAATCAGAACCGCGAGTTATGGGAGGCCCATCTTTCCGCCCTGCTCAAAGGAAAAGCATATGGCTTAAAATGGCACCTAGATGTCTTTTAATTCCTGACCACGTAACCTGCAGACGAACAAACATCGTTAAGCTGATTTACGTTTGGATTTTGGTGAGGGAAATCGCTTCCTTTTGTCATTTAATTTAAGTGCAGCATGGAAAGAAACCAAAATATGCCCTTTTATTGTCTACTGTTTATGATACGTACATGTCAGTATATGATATATGCTTTAAATATCAATTTTTTTTTTTTATATGGGTGTGTACTATGCTACCACATACAAAGGGCTCAGTCTCCGACTAAGACTTGTATTGTCTGTTTGTAAATCTCTGCTCTTCTTTAATTCTTCTGCCGGTCTCCAGTTTTGTTGATTTGATGCATTCCTGTGAATTTTTATTTTATTTTTTTTTTGGCCTTCGGATGTCTTAAACAGAAATGACCACCCCACCCGCGTTTTCCAATCTGTGGTGTAAGACGGGGGACGTGCCGGGCTGCACACTGGGACAGCGGCTCCCAAAATACCCGCCATGTACATATGGTAAGGCGCTGCTCCTTAACAATTAACCGCTGCTGCGATGCAACCAAATTGCATTGCTGGGATCCCATCAGCGAGTCATTCCACATTTCGACATTAATGCATTCATGGCTGGAGACGAAGGGATGATTTTACAGCTTAAATATTTAATTCAAGCTTAAAATGTAGTGCGTAATTAACGCTCCCCGCTGACAGGAGCACAGCGTATTTGTCCATCTTAATTAGATTGTTGTTTACCTATTAAATATATATCATATCTCGTCATATATGCCTGATGTTAACAGATGGTGTTGGGAGTTTCTGGATTTCGCGTGATTTATGAAGTTGGACTTTATTAGTGAGGATTCCACTTTAATCATATTATGTACAAGCCTCAATGCCCCAGTCACACTTTTTTTTTTTTTAACTGAGGCAAGCCTTTTTTTTTTTTTTTAAAAAAAAAAACAAAAAAAAAAAAAGCTTTCTAATACCCTGACTGTAAAACAAGCTTGTCACACTTTCTTCTAATAGGAGTCTGCTCTTTCTGGCATGCCTTCTGATTTGTGAAGGGTGCATTCAAATTTCTGAAGAAGATGACCTTGCTAATTAAACCCACGCAGTTTCAAAAGTATCTTAATCTCACAAAATATAATCCTGTGTAGGACAGCCCCAAATGCAGCTCATTAAAGGCTGGAAATAATACTTCACAGCGAAGTGTGTAATGGACAAAGAGTGGCATTACAAACGCATGAGCCCGTTACTCGTTTCCATAGCTGCTGAAGTTAAATGCCAAAACACACATTTGGTTTGGAACAGTAACAATGGCTCATTTAATGTTATTCACCTTTGGGAAACTGTTCATATGCGCAAATATGATGTTTATATTTAGCAGTTCTTTATAAGTAACGTTCAATTGAGAAAGGTAACTTTTGGCTTTCAGCCACTCAGTATGGACCTAGGCAACCCATGAGCATGGTAGAGATGTTCTAGAAAACCCAGTTGATTTGAACATATGTTTTTATGAACAGTGGCTTGTTCGTCCTCTATAATTGTTTAGTATGATGGGGGTGAGTTTTCTTGATCCTCGGTTCCAGTCAGTGGTCTTTTGACATCTATGTTTGTTCTAGAGGGATCAAAGAGAGACCAGTGCAGCGCTGAATATAATCGGCTGTGAGGCGTCCGTCGTATTATGGGAGTTTCTCGGGTTTTCACAATGATTGAACGTTTAATAAAGGAAAAGTAAACCATTCGCCGCCGCTGCCAACACCTGTACTGGCGAGCTAACAGCCCACCGGAGTGCGGGAGAGCCGCAAACTTCTCAGTGGCGATGTTACTTCGAGGGGGCTGCAGAAAGTTAGCCAAAACTTCTTATTACCAAGATACCTCTGCGTCTCGCATTCAGACGGAGGAGAGGTTTAATTGCTTTAAAATGTGAAAGCGTGATAAAGAATGGATTAATTTGATTTTTTTCCCCCCCTTCCTCTTGTGCGTCTCTACCAGTAGCAGATGGTTTATGTCTGAGGATTGCTTGGCTTGTGAAATTATATCCCTGCGCTGCTCTCAGATTGGTCACTGTTAACGAAGCAGACTGCGCTGATTATTGGTTTAGGAAACGAGCATGACAAAAGTATCGTGCGTGTGTTCTCGCAATAAATTAAAGAGGATGATATGTAACTTAAATAACACGAAATCTATGATTGCCCTAAATCTGATGTTCCCAAGGACCATCGGTGTAATTTTGTTTATTAAAAAAGATGCACGTTTATTGTTTCCTATAACAAGCAGATGGTCGACTTGACTTATTTGTTTGTTTTGGTTTCTGAATGGCCGATCAGATGCATGATAGGAGATTCAATGAGCTGCTCGTTAGAACAGCAACATTGCAATTCTCCGAAGGTTCCTCGGTTTTAAAGCTGCGCAGACAGCTGGCCCTGAATCCCCCTGCTTCTGAGATGAAATCTTAAGGCTGACAAACTTGCCGACTGGTGAGAAGTTGGTTGCATGGGACAAAATTAAGGCCGGGGCCCTAAATGCTGGTTTTAGATGTGTTGAGGATGACAAACTACCGACCTCTCGGTTTGGGTGTTAGCATGACAGCCACTTAGATCCACAACATCAGCGTCTTTGCAAGTTGTCTTGTAACGTTACAGAAAATCAATTAACCAACCATGTCAAAAATATCTGGGTGCTGTGTCTGTGGATACCTTCATGAATGAGTGGTGTCCCCCATCTCGAATCGACACCGTTTCTCTAGGGTGACCATGTTTTGGTATTTTGGGACAGGATGGTGACATGGTGGAAAGCAGAATCCGAATCTCGGACATTTTTGACTATTTAGAAATCCCGTCCAGACGCATTTTTTAGGTCCCCAAAATGAGGACTTGTCCAGGAGAAAGGGTATGTATCCATGGTCACCCTAGCTTCTCTCCTACCTGCACAATGAACTCCGTTTTTCTGTCGATACGCCCCGATATTCTCTCTTCACCCAAGTGAACAATTTGTTGCCACACTGAAGGTCACTGGCGGTTAGACTTTCTTCCACCACCTCGTTAACTTCTCGTCACTGTACTTCATGAATAAACGGGATTCTATGAAGCGATCTATCGTATCCTATAGCTAAACCTGAATTCTGGTTGGAGAAAGCCCGAAGTCCAGCTTCAGGATTTGTCGAGATTCACATCCTGGAGGCGGGCTTCCAGTTTCCTCCAATCAGAATTCAGAATTATCCCGCCTTCTAGAATATTTCTTTTGTAAACCGCGGTGAACACTAACTGCGCGAAATCCATCCAGTACGAAGTTCAGCTGGTCGCCCGGGACGTTGTCTTTTAATGTGGATGACTGCTTTGGTAGAAATATAGCGTTCATTCGTCAAAATTAATTTCGGTAACATTTTCATCTAAGGTTTTTTTTGTTTTAGTTTGCCTTTCCCTTGTGAATTTTCATTTCATAACTTTTAAAAGATTCGTGTTCTTTTTCAGCGATCCCTATGTTTTCGTCATGTCTCTGTCATAGGAATATTGCTCGTCGGCGAAAATTTATCGTCATACTTTTTGCCAACAAAAATTAACACGAATTGGCGGGGCCGCGTCTCTGGGGGGAAAGCTGGTAACGGGGGGAAAAAGGTATGCCTCAAATTTCTGTTCGGCATTTTATTTCCTAGAAAAACAAGATTTCGATCTAAGGTTCTGAAACATAATCTGCCATTACTCGGAGGCACAACGTTCACGTTTAGAAACCAAAGAATTATTTAGGGCATTACTGAAAAGCAGCTTGGCTGTCGAGCTTCGTATGGACGTCACCGTCCGCGCAATGCGTGCTCTTTCACGCGCATGTCGGCTGTTTTCAGGGCAGGATTTCCCTTCCTGCCTGCAGAGCAGTTTTTGTGACCTGGGATGGCCTTTCAGATATACAGTTTTTGGCAGGCTTCTGAATGTAAGAGGACAGTCCTACTTCTGCTTTCTGGGTCAACCTCTCAGCCTTTAAAACCACCCGCTGTCTGAATCTCCCTTTCCATGTCTGATGCAAGATGCGTTTTGCTGAGGAAGGTTTTTGGCACGGGAAGTGCAGAGATGTTTCGAGAATTCTGCATCTGCTTTAGGAGCTACTCATATCTGTCATTTGTTCTGAGCTGGGGCTTTTGTTGAGTGGTGCCACTTTAAAAGAGCAGGTCTGCCCTGTGAAATGGACTCACACCTCTGCAGTCTTGGGCTTCCCTCTTGTCCCATTACAAGAGATGAGACACCAAAACATGTATTTGAAAAGGAATGAAAACTGTCTGCTGACTTCCGACCCCATACTCAGAAATGGTCAGGGTTCTCTTTACAGCTCTGCTATAACCCATGCAGGATCGATGCGGAAGGTTTAAAAAGGTTTAAAGGTTTAAAAAGGACCTGTGTTTAATTATATAAGAGCCAGTGCTGTCAACCTTTAAAAGAATTTAAATAAAAAAACTCATCTAAAAAAACTGGATGAATCAGTGATCTTCCATGGATTCAGCATTACAAGATTGACTGGCTTGTAATGTAGCTAAATCAAAACTCAGCACTCTTATCCTTTTTCCATTTGTATGTGTACAGATGTTAATTTTATATTTGTGTATGTGCAAGCATGCAGTATAATGTCACACTTCTCACCCCGGCATACTTTTTAGTGTACTGAATTTTATTTAGTAAACAGGAAATGTTATTTCTCTATTTACTAATAACCCTCTGGTTCAGTGCTTGTACATTGGAGTTTACTGCAACTTTGAGTCGGGATGGGCTCCAGGTTTGGACTGTTGTCTGTGCTTATGCACCGAGAATCAGTTCAGAGTATCAGGCCTTCTTGAGACTTTGGGTTTGGCGTTAGATGCTGCTCCTTTTGGGGACTCCATTGTTCTACTTGGGGGACTTTAACACTTACATTTGTAAAGACAGTGAAACCTGGAAGGTTGTGATTGGGAGGAATGGTCTGCTTGATTGAAACCCGAATGATGCTCTGTTATTGGGCTTCACTGCTAATCACAGTTTGTCCATAACGCACATCATGATCGAGCATAAGGGTGTTCCTACGTGCCCCTGGCACCAGAGCTGTAGGTCATTATGGTGATGAGTTGGTGAGGGAAGATGCTGGACAGGCCTGGTTTAAATTCGTTCTGATGGCACCACTGCCAGCTTTAATGCAGGAAGGTGTTCTGATGTTATGAGGCCGTGCTGGTGGTGCCAGGTTAACTTGCCATGCTCATACGAAGTGGAATAATGTTGATTATCAGGCCATGCCTTTAGATGTCTGCTATCTGGAAAAGTCAGACCAAATAAGTTAATTTATTTATTTTAAAGAGTGCTGGATTCCTTTACCCCACCCAAATATCTGCAGTGCCAAGGTATAGTTGTTGAGCCCCTAATTTGTACAGGGAGCTTTGTGGTCACCATGAAGGTCCTTGGCTATCACTTTGCCTGCTGTAGTTCACAGGGCATGTCCGGTGGCAGGTGTCGTATGTGGAAAAACGCACACACGTGTACGCACAGGCAGATTGTGAGGCCTTTAGGTTTTCTGGATTGGAAGCATTATCTGAAATCCTGTTGTTTGCCTGTTGTGCTCCACTGACATAACAAACAGGTTTGCATTGCGGGGGTTCACACACAAGCCTGGCAGATACCATCCAACACACGTAAATGGGTGTGGGAAAAAAAAAAAATGCTTGTCTTTATTAGGAGGCTGTCTGATTCAGCACGGGTTTCTGTTGAAGTAAGTCTTGAAAAAAACGTGCACCTCTCCACACGTGATCTCCACCTGCATGTGGTCGTGTTCTCGTTTGCCTGCCCGACACTCAAAAGCAGAATCGGTTTGCCTGCGAAACAGTCTGGTGCAGTTGAGCACGTAGTCTGTTTTTGGAGCCTAAGTGGGGTGTTTGAATTCAGTCCATGGGAAAGAGTTCGTTTGGACATAATCGGTAGGCTCTCGCCAAACAGATGGCTCATCTGCGAATGAAGCGTGGTGTCCGGCCAGACACTTTTCCTGAGTTTCGTTCACTCATGTAAGAATCAGTAGTACCCATGCAGCAGGGGGAAAAAAAAAACTCTCTAATTTGACAGTTGCGGTTAGGCATGGATGTATTTTTTCAAATCATGGTTGTACGATGCCCCCTGCTTCTACTCCTCCTTAAGTCCTCTGATCATTGGGTAATTTCTGTTAAGTAAGTGCTCGGCTTTCTGGCTTTCTGAAACAGTCAGTGCGACTTCAGGGAGTCATTTTTACAATCAGCGCCCAGGGGCTTAAATTACCATCTCCCTGCACTTCTATAATTAGCCCGATATTAGCAAGAAATGTTTGCTTTGGTTAAATTATTCAGAACATTTATTTCATTCGTCAGAGGAAAGATCAAATTGTTTCTTTAATGCACAGTTAAAAGCGGATAAGCATAAAAAAAGCTGTTTTAGTTACAAAATAACCAGGCTTTGATTCCTCATTATTTGTCCCTGGAAAGACTGCTGGTAAACTGTGTGCTGAGTCAATGTCGGATTTTTTTTTTTTTTTTTTTCCCTTTTGGTCAGTGGTCTTTAGAATAAAAAAAATTCTGTTTGTGGGTGATGTGCATTTTCGACTAAAAGAAAAAGCCTTGTGTATGTTAAATGGTCTAATCTTCCAAAAATCACCTTAAGTTTTATAAGGAAACAATTACCTCCAATGAGGTATAACTGATTAACTTGTTCAGATGTGGTTACCTCCTCTTTTGAGGGTGGACAGCTGGTCTTGTTATGGTACAGTTAGCTATAGAAATGTCACTTGAAAGTTCATTCATTTCTTCTAAGCGGTTTCCAGTAGTAGGTGTTCATGGCCTGCTTATAAATGCTTCTGTTCTCCTGTCTGAACTGTTTACAGATGCTTCAAAACCACTCCCAACAGATTGTGTAATCATATTTTTAAATCAACAACACTTTATTAATGCATTGATACATTTCAAGCTTCAGTAAGTAATGAGTATATTATCAATGATGAGATGCTACCATTATCATTTCCAGATATTACCTTTGCCGTTTTGTAATGCTCGTAATAATTTATAAGCAAACCCTGAAATTATTAGCTGAGGACCGTAGGAACATATCCAGGGACGTTTTTGTTCTGGGTTCACTTGGTACTGTTGAAGCTGATTAGGCTGAGCTGTGCACTCTGTTCTACCCGGTCCAATTCCCTCCCAGCCATCTGAGGCCCAATCACTCCAAAGTGGAAACACGGCGGCCCCTGTTATGTCGGAATATCCATGTGATGGCGGGGTGATCGGGCGTCGTGTGGCAGCTAACTGGCTCGCTGTCAGCATGCCAAAAGCCGCGAGTGGTCAGCGGCTCTGTGCTTCGAAAGGCTCGCCTAGATGCATCCTGCTGCATGCATCTGAGAACCGGGGTGGTAGGAGTAGCGTGAGGCGAGGGAATTGGAAAACGGCTTTAATAAGGCTTGGTATGAAAAGACCATGCTTTTTAAAGGTGGCACTGCGTCAAACAGTGGTAATTTATTTGCTCTTTGTGCCGGTAGAGGTACGTCAGAATTCGTTGGCGTTGGCATGTTTCACCTTATTCACTTTTGTAACATGTATACAGAAGAGAGTGAGTCAGCCTTTTTTTTTTTTTTTTTGAATGATTTAAGGGCATTGCCGTAGGATGCAGCAATGATGTGGATGCTCTGCTGGGTGCGGGGTTCAAACCAGTAACCTTCCGGACTGAAGTTCAGACACCGGTGTGGCCATTCCCACGGATGTTGGCTGTTGGCGAGGCAAAAGGCACACTGAAGTTTTGTGGGCCTCGATATTTGGCATCCTCTCTTGCCAAGGTTACGACTTGCATGGTGTTCAGGTAAACCACATATGTGTGGAGATGGGTTTTGCCGAACGGACATCTGGTGACTTGTTTTCCAAACAATGCATGCATTTTTCTTCTATTTCTCCATTATGTTTTGCTTGGACTTTAAGTAGCTTTTGTACAAATCATATATTATTGAGGTGTCCTTAGTTAATTGGGTGAGGTTTCCCATTTTCAGAGGCCATGGGAATATTTAATCTGTTATCCTGTTTAACATGGTATGAGTGAGCCCTTGGCTTTAAATTCTACAGCATGTATGTTGTTCATTTCACCACGGTGGTCATAGTATAAAATTCTCCTTTTGCTGTGCTGTGTTGAATGTCTTTGCTTGTTTCCTGTCCTCCTTTGGGTATTTGCTTCATTTTTGTACCTTTCTCAGATAATCGTTCGTGCAGAAACTTCAGCTGAAGGCAGGTCGACGAAGGCGAGCGCAGTGTTACCTTGACAGTGAGCATCGCGTCTGGCCTGGACCTTTTGGCAAGGTTTCATGAGCCTAGCATCGACATACTCGTAATTCATCTTTGTACTCCGTTTCAGCCATCTTGTAGATGTAGCCAAAGTACTTGGTTACAGATCAAATATTAAACTGTTTATTAAAATAGAAATGCTAATCTTCCTTAGTTTATAAATAAAATTGTCACCTTTTAATATGCAGTCAATTATGCTAATTTAACTGACACCCTTCTGAAAATTAGAAAAATTTGCCACAGACAATGAACAATTTAATACTCAGACACATACAAAAATGTCCATTAAATGTTACATACTTCTAACACCTGTTTCTCTGAAATGGCAGAATTGTTGTATGCGAGTGCGAACGACATTGTATTGTGGTTTCCGTTATTTGTGTCCTAAGGGTGTAAAACTAGCTAACATGCAAAATCTGTCTATCACACATCACCGCGGGCACTGCTGGAGAATTGATTGAATCATTTACAAGTGTATTCCTCGACCTTATTAAAAGTTTTCCAAAGAGTCCTGGGGTCATTATCTTTCCCAGGGGACGTTGTACCAAGGATTTAAACAGGAGTGCCATTTGTGAATGATTTCATTTTGAAAATATATGAATTGAAATGTGCTTATTTTGATTGGTTCTATTGAATCTGTTCACGATTCTCCGCCTTCGAAAACGATCTCTGTCTAAGCGTCTTTGTGTTGTTCTAGTGCTAGCATTCCTCGGTCGCTTAAACAACACTCATCTGCTATCATGGGGACCACGTCTGTCTCCCACGCTTCACTAGACACGGCGTGTTGGCCCAGCTTTAATGATGAACTGACTGATGTTTATTGATGAATAATTTAGGGTGTTTGTCGCCCGTTTTCCGCACCAGGCCACCTGATGCCCACTGTTCCCAATGGGGGCTCCGGAGGGTAAAAAATAACCAGCACATTCTTCGAATCGCTTTATAACTATGAAATATTCAGCCTCACCAGTGATTGAATTTTCTAATAAAAATCATGCTCCCCTGCTGGGGTCGCGTGAACACCGGTGAGAACTGCCCCACCGGTCTCATGGGCCACACTTTGTCCTCACAGGAATTCGATGTCTTTACACCTGCTGACCCCCCCCACTCTGCTGGGTGTCCAGACTAAGCCTTGCTTCTTTGAGGTCCTTGTTGACGTCAGAATAATAACGAGAGGATGTTGCTTAGCCTGCGCCCTGTGTCTGGATTTCCTCCTAAATTTGATGTCATTTCGAGGGTGTGTCCTCTGTGTGGATTCTGAAAGACTGCAGTTTGTGGCCTTTTAGCCGCTTGGGTGTTTGTTTTATTTTTGTGGATACTCTGATGATCGGTTTGACACTTTTCACCCTACAAACCCGTCCCATTACCCCCCCTCACATCTCTCATGGGAAGCTGAGGGTTAAAATCCAAACGACTCTAGGTCACCTTTCTCATGAAATGATCCAACTATAAGAGTGAACACTTTAATAGTAATGTGTCTGCTGCTGTTGAAATTTCACACAGGAAATAGACTCAAAACAAACTAGAAATGCCTCTTCACATAAGCCAATTTCGGTGCCATTTCTCTGGTCAGGATACCCATTCCTTTGGATCCGGATCAGCTTCCACTTTAGTGGGTAGGTATGTGTATGTTTATAGTGTGCTGAAGAGTGAAATGGACTGCAAAATTTAAGTTAGTCATCGCTGCTTCAGGAAATGCCATGATTTCTCAAAGGGCATCAGTCATTAGGTATTGGTGGACATGACTGTACAAATTCGTTTTTATTGAAATTTGCCAACCTGTCTTGAGTTCAGGCATTCACATATTTGCATGTGTCATTCACTCATTCGTTCATTCGGTCACTCATTTGCTTTGAGGGCCACCCGCCTGCCCCCAACCCTGGAGTAACCGTTTATAAGTGTACCCTGTGTCTGTCCAGTCTGATCAATAGCTCTGGCAAATGCGTGCATTATGAAGGCGAAATCTCGCACGCCCTCCACTTGTTTGCTTACTGCGGCACGTCTCGTGACAGCGGCCTTCACCCGGAGCACGTCAGCCGAATTTACGACATGGGATCTTGGCATGCATTTGGGCCGCATGGCCCCGAGGATGATCACCCCGAGAATCTGTGTGACTTCTGTAATTTAACTTTGTGTTATAAAATGTCCCCTCAGAGTGACCGTGTGAGCCTGCGTCACGTAATGAAGCGAGGGGTGCAACCTGTGGTGTTGGTTTGGATCTCTGCTCTGGTTCCTGGGGAGGAGAACGTGTAACTGAAATCATGAGGGTGTGATTGTTACCAGCTATAATTTTATTTAGTTTTGTTTTCATTCCATGTTATTTGACCTGTTCTGACAGTGAAATAGTTTTAATCCTCGGTCTGCCATAAATTCACACCAGTAAAGCCTTGGAATTTTTCACTTTGTTATTAATGGTTTATGAGAAACTTTGATGAAACACTTCAGCCCTCCGGGATCTGCTGTGCTCTGACGGTTAGCGGCCTGGAAATGGTGTGACACCTTGTTAATTTTTTCACCATTTTTCTTTTCCAGGTCATAGTTGAATGCAGACATGCAGCACCCCAACTTGGAAACCAGGCACCCGCTTCAGACCGACGAGCATGAGACGGGTTTTGACCCCTTGCAGAACTTCAACAAGAGCAGAGGATGTAAGTAAGCCGCAGGGCTTAAGGCCCCTCTCTTCATCAGTGTGCTGCTTCTCTGGCCGAACAGTTTCACAGAGAAAATGGCGGGTACTCTGTGATGATCCTGCCAGCTGTATGAGTCTGACTTGACTGAGTACTTCTATCTGGCAAAAGGAATGTTACTATGTTGGGTCAGCACAAGCCTGCCTGGGGTTATTTTCATATTCAGCTTTAAACTGGTTATTTAACCTAGTCTGCGTCTCTCTGTTTACATCACTTGACAGTATACTGCTGCTGTGATGAAATGCCTATTAAAAAAAGATTCCAAATATGTGCTTTAATTATGGGCAGTTTTTTGTGATTTAGTCTGTGTTTTGATGGCAGTAAATGTATACTTACCAGTCACCCCCCCCCATCTTACAGTTTGTCTGGCTTTCTCTTTATATCAATTAACACAAACGTGCCGAATTAACACCGAGGGAGCTTTCTGTCAGGCAAAAGATCGGCCTCATTACCACGTGCCCCACTAGTAGAGAACCGGAAGAAGGCTGGCTTTGGACGCCAGCTCAAATTTAAGCTTCCGGTTCCTCTCCATCATCTTTGGCCGGAACGGCGGAGACGTTTGCGTGGCATCCGTGGTTGGGAAACGTGTCCGACGTCACTCCTGTTACTCTAGTATGACAGCTTCCAGTGTGTCTAGCTTAATAGCGACGACGTAACACATCTGCTCGCCGGGAATTTGTCTCGTCGCCCTGTAACCGGTTCAGCGGGTCAATTAGCAACAGAAATGTGACATTCGCGGTGAATGTACCATTTGGCGACGAATTTACAGTCCTGTGACGTGGCTTGTTTTTATAGTTCTATAATGTCAGTATACCGGCTATGGCAGCCCTTATTTTGTTGTTAATTTTGTTTTCCAAATCTTGTCATGAATACACGTTCAGCTTCTTCAACACGTTTTTATGTTTATAGACACATCTACCTGTTTTACGCTACTCTGGAGTTATTTTCCCCCCCTTTATTTCCTTGTGCTGCTTTTTGGAAAAGAGAACGCGGTTTACATTCAGGGAAATGTCGCCTTCTAGCTACTGGGAAGCCTGATGTGAGTCACATGTTGGACCTGAGGACTTCTAGGAGGAAAGTGTAGGCTGTACCTTTTGTCTACTTGTCATTAGACGCCACGTGATTTAAGAGTGAGCCCAATATATGATGCCCCCAGTGAGTGCCTGTTACATTCTCTTTAGAACCCTTACTGCACTTCTATGTTTTTTCCGGCCATAAAGTGAGAATTTCATGCCATCTGCCAATGATTGATACATCAGCTGCAATACCCTTACTCTGTTTGATTTATTTTTTTCCTTCCTGTAGTCTGTATGTTTTAATTCCCCGGTCCTTCAGTCTTGCATGCTGGCAAATGTCCAGTGATGGCATTGCTCATCTTTTCCCCAGAGGTGGCTTAGCAAAGAGGATTTGAATGTGTAAAGAAATGTTTCCGATACGTTGTAGCAATTAAACAGAAATAACTTTAGGGTAAGTGTACCCTCTAAGTGCATGCACCCTTTAAACCCACTTTCAAGTTTGAAGTTAAATTCAAAAACAAAAAGCCTTTTTATGTTCTTTATTATTTTAGCAAATACGGCCATTTGTTACTTGACTGTTAATTGCTGTTGCAAGCCAGTCAGTTTTGTTAATATTGACTGAGGATCATCCACATACACGTCGCTTTTCAGCTGTTTTTAGCCATTTCTCTGGTATGCGTTCGTACAGTAAGTTAAAACGAACGGTAATGTTTTGAACACTACACATATTTTGACAGTAAATACGGTTTCTTGTCAGATGGAAAGACGAGTTTTATCAGTTAGCGAGTAGACCACGTGGCACCATCAAAACATTTAGCTTCATCCTATGGTGCACTGTCCAGGCCTCAGGAATATTAGGTATTTATACGGTACTTTTTTAATGCAAGTACATATTTTGTAAAAATTAGAATTTTTATAGATATAATTAATTTTTTTGTCATTTACTAACACATCTAGTATTTTTTTACCCTGTTAATTGCTGCTGTACCATTTAAGTCCAGTCTGTTCCTTTTGAGCCCACTTCAGTGCCTTTCAGTGAAGTTTCCACCGTGTTCAACTTTGATCTATTTTCACTCGTCACAAGCAAAGGTTAAAGATCGCGTTTTCTTTGCCTTTGTGTACCTTACTGACATAACGTGCAGGTATGTTTGACGTGTTATTGATGTATTTAGTATGATTGCATATAATGTAAGAATCAGCTAGCATACACCTGGATCTTTCATTTTCTATGAAAGATATCAAATGATGCAGTGTACATCCGAAAATGTCAGAAGCCTGTCACCTTTGCCATGAAGGCAAATTGCTGTTGCAGACAAGTTTGTTTGTCTGTCTGCTCCAAATTTCTTTACACAATGTTTGAGGCGGAGAGCGAAGGTCAAGGTCAGAATAGAGACACGCCAGGCAAAACACACCTTTCTGAGTCCAGCTGTAGAGAGGGGGATTTCAGTGTCTTCAGCTAGGGAGAAGCTGAGGTTCACCAAGGGTAAGCCTGGCTTGGCCTGCTAGGAACTTTTTAAATTAAGCCTGATTTTGATGGCCTGCCTTCTGACTCATTAGTGTTAAAGGGTTCAGCTGCAGAGGTAAAGAGGAGGTGGGTTAGTGCTTCACTTACCTTCCTTTAGGTTAAGGAAGGTAATGTTGGGATTTTATGCTGTTTGAAAGCAATAAATTTTATCAGTAAATCATGATGTGGGATTATTTGGAACACCCATGGGTTTAAATGGTATGCCATGGACTAATTATGCCCATGCCAGACTTTTCACATTTCGTAATATATTTTTATTTTGCCTTTTAAATTGTGTATGACTGAATTAATAAAACTAGAAATGAGAAATTTTTTTTTACCAATAGAGTTAAATTATTTCCAACAAAATGTACCTAAAGTGCCTGAAAACTGATTTAGGTGGGGTTAATGGGTAAACTTGCATTATTTGTTTTGTTTTTACTTTTGGTAGTTTTCAGCATGCAATGGTGATAACTTTGAGGGCACTAACAAACTTGGTCCTGCGCCACTCGTGGAAATGAAAGATGTTCGCAGGGTAGGCGGTTAACTACCCCTGTGTGTTACTTTTGGGTAGGGTGACCATATTTTGGTTTTCAAAATAGAGAGAGCAGGATGGTGGCAGGGGGCAGACCAACACTCGCGCACAATGAAAAGTGACTGTTAAAAGCAAAAGACAAATTCCATACAATTTTGGCGATTTGGAAATCCCAGCAGGATGCATTTTTTAGGTCCCCAAAAAGGGGATGTGTTCTGGAAAAGTGGATGTATGGTGGTCCTACTTTTGGGAGACAGAGATTGTTGGCATGGTGAAGTTCAAACCTGTGGTGAATCGGCAGGGTCATGCAAACCCTAACTTGGATGACGGGAACGTCTGCCTGGGTAGATTAGCAAGCTGAGCTTTTGAATATGCATAGGAGGACACTGCCAGAGGAGTTTAGTCTGCCGGCTGATTGATTGCTCCTGATCTTAAGGAAGTGGACGAGCCCCCTTCTCTCCTGTTTGTTGTCTGCTCGGTTGGGGATGGGCCCCCCCCCCCCCCCCCGAAGTCATCTTCAAATTGTCTACGTCACATCTGTTTTCCGTCTTTATGGTGTCTGTAAAACATTAAATTATTGCCACCAGATGGCTCTCATAACACAATAACTTCACTTATCCTTTTCAGCAAAAATGTCATTGATTTATATATATATCGCCAATAAATTATATTTTGCATACATGCATGATACATTATGCACAGAGCATGTAAATATGCAGTTAAGCATAAATCTGTGCGAATGGCTTGTTTTTAGTGTGTGTGATTTTGATTTAAGAAATATTGCTTTGCCAGTTTTTTTTTTTTTGTTTTTATAAATAAACATTGTAGTTAGTGTGAAGTAAACAGTGTACTACCAGTCACTGTATTGGTTTTAAAAAACCTTTATCCCAGCTTTTACTCGCCAGTTTGCTGTTTTGTTCAAATTTAGAATTGCAAAAGAACAATTTCTTTTCTGTTGATTTTTAACTTTTTAAAAAGTGTAGTGGCAATGCAGCACAATATAGCTGAGGCTTATTTAATATCTAATTAATTAAATATTAATTAAAACTGTTAAATTCTTCCCTCTAGCTGTTCCACTGATGTGGGTCTTGGATTCCTATTTCAGTTTAATGTGACATGCCACCCCCCACCCTCCTCCTTGTGAAGGTGATCTAATAGTCTTGTCAAACTTTTGAAAACTCAGCTCAGATTCTTTAAAATCTGCTGCTCAGGGACCCTAAAAATGGTCGCTTTTCAAAAACCTGTTGTACGCAGTGTCCCCTAATGGTAGGAAGATGTCACTGACATTTACCTCAACCCATAAATCGACCGGCGAGCAAAATTAGGCAAGTATGACTTATCTTATTTCTGTGAAATTCCAAGCACCATTCAGCTGAGGATTTTCTTCAGATCTGTAAGAAGAATTTTTATCTTTTAAGAAAAAGATTAACCTTGCAGCAAAAAACCCTGGCAGCAGAGCCGACACCTTGACAGAGGAGGCCCGTTTTTTCTTTTCCTCATTCATATGACTGATGTCGGTGTATAAGCAGGGTAGAACCCCAGAGGGCCCGCAAATTCGGCTCCTGGAGGCGTCCTGCATTGCTGTTTGTGCACGTACTGAAGGTGAAATAACGTCTCGCGCTCAAAGAAAAGCGTCAGGCGGAGAACGAGTGTGACAGTCGGGTTCTCCGCGGTCCCGTAGCTTTACACACGCCGTATTACGCTTTGAGATGCTGGGGCTGTGGATTTGAAGAGAAATAAGGACCTCCGTATGGTATGACGTTTTGGGTTGCTCTGCATAATCAAGCGTTTTTCCGTTCGAAGATGCACCTGATTCAAAAGAATTTTCCTTTTTAGTACGTTTAAACGTTTATATAATTTGTATGTTATCTAAAGTGGTTTTTGCCCGTAAAATGGTAGCTATTTCGGAATGTTTGAAAGCGGCTGGTTTTGTTGTGCTGGGGAAGGTTCTCAGATGTCACGTTGGCAGTGTGCTGTCACAGCTGCTGTTGTTCAAATGCACCTTCATCTGGCAGCTCAGTGGAGGTTTTTATTATTTATAGCGTGCCTGTAGAGTGTACAAAATGTAGACTTTGGGTGGCTAGTTTTAATAGCTCAATGCCATGGAGGTGGACTGGGGTGAGGCCTTCACCAATCCTGTCTAGCTGGTCTTCACGTTTCCCTCAGTAGGTTTTGAATAAAGCTCCTCTTCATCCATGACTTGATGCGGAGTTTCATTTTAAATGTTCGGATGATATGAAGGCCCTCTTTAGTCCCTGCTGTGTCAGGTCTCGTGCTTATGAAAACATTCCTGTGAGGCACAGTTTGACATCGTGTAACCTCCAAGATTACTGACTGCAGATGATTGCGTGGTTTCCGATTCCTGAATCCACGTGCCTGTTTTTGTCTTCCGTAAGTGTGAGCGGTCATTCTCCGTCGCCGTGTTGACACGTCGTTCTGCTTCTGGCCGGCTGACTGTGTTAATGCTCCCTGATTGCGTGTTTCAGATGGCGTGCTGGATAGCAGGTCATCCACACACTCCTCAGAGCAGGAGTCCACCTTCCTCTCCTACAGGTAAGCAGCTCGTCCGGAGACCCTTTATTCCCCTCCAGAGATTCAGAGAAATTACACTGCAATCATCATTTGACTGGCTGGGGAGAGGTGGAGATTGTCAGGGGGTGGCGAGTAAGACTGAAATTCTTTGTCTGAGCTTCATTGGTGCTGACTTGTCCCCACGATTTGTTTGAGGATGGGGTCCATGTCTGCTGGATTACCCTAATAATTTGTTTGCTGTCGAGAAACCCTGCTATAGACAGCCGTTCTCTCTCTCCCTCTTTCATTTTAATTTTGTTAATTGGCAGGCGAAATGCGGTTTTGTGGTCTGATAATCCCAGTCTGTGCATGTGTGACTGTGTGCCCCTGCTTTGATTCCCAGCAGCTGTCACCTTGTGGTCATTGCCTGACTTTCTGTGCGAGTTTACTAGAGGGCCTCGCATCCCATAGGTGCTGACCGTGACCCCAAAATAACAGACAAGATCTGGAGCCTTCTGATTTGGCCTCCCGGTGTCTCCTGCCCATCTGATCTGAGCCTCTTACCCAGAATATAAACAACAGCTACCAAAACTCTCACAGCCATCCTGCATATTTGTCACTTTTTTTTTTTCTAACCTCATATTACTAATTTATACTCTGTTGTAGGTTCTTATAAATGACTCTCCGCATTCATATGTAGCAAAACTCAGCCACGTTTTCACTGTGTTCACTTCCAAGTTATCTGTGAGGAGTATGGTGAGTGTGAAGTGAATGAGCTCTTGGTGTGGTTATTCGTCTTCTGCTGATCTAGCAGCGACGCACTGAGTGCAGGTGTTCCTGTCCCCACTGAGGTAAACACACGTCTGCTGAGAGGGCCATCGCAGAGCCTGATTTCCCCTGGGCTCGTAAACTCAGTGAACAATACCTGTCAGCTCAGCTCAACTTCCCACCCAGCCATACGGAACACCTGACACAACACGTCACCGCGATGTGAGCAAATGATCTGAGAATGGCCCTCGGGGGGGACATCAGTGGTGGCATCAGGGCCATGGTGACAACGGGGAGATCAGCTGGACCCTGTCGGTCATTGTGGAGCACCCGGGGGAATGACACGCTAGCGGCAGGCTCTAGATCCACGTGTGTGCTCCTGGACCAGGGTCTGCTTAAGCCATGACCACACCGCCTCATCCCAGGTAGTTTCACCCCACAGCAAAAGTTCTTGCTGGTTGTGGGCCTTGTTAATTAATCGCAGAGGGTCTCGCTGTTTTAATGTGCGCATGTGGCAGTCCAGGTGTTGCTTCAATCTGTGTGCACAGCAAGTGAATATCCCTCACAGGCCAATTTATTAAGGCACCCCCGTGATCGCACACATGCTCGTGGATTAGCGGACACTCCTGGAGGCCAACGCCGGGCCTTTTGTCCGAGTGACCGCGTGTTGGAGTGTGCGGGATGTGCGGCCGTCTCGGTCAACTCTTCTGGACCGCACCAGGTCTTCATCAGCATGTGTCGTCTCTGACTGGGTGCAGTTCGTGAAAGGTGGGCACGCAAAACGGCGAAGCCCTCCAGGCGGATAGTGCTGATAAACTGTCAAACCTTCCCCTGAAAAGCAGTGAGCCATTTACCAGGGTCCCTGAATATAGTTGTTATTAATACGCTGCGTCTTCTCCACCATCATACCTGTTGTTTTTTTAGTAAACTGAAAGATTCCCTCCCTCTAAAGCGGTGGATTTTCCATCTGTGCTCATCGTGAAGGACAAAGCCCCCGAATGGCCACTGCCTTTCTCAGCGTGCCGTCTTCTGTTCTCTCGCCGCAGAAAAGAATGGGAGGACTTATTTTCGAACAGTAACTACCTGGCCCGCATCCGGCAGGCTGGGATTAACGGCAAGCTGAGGAGCAGCAGGTTCCGGAGCGTGTGTTGGAAGGTAAGCCACTGGAACGGCTGGGCGTATTTTTACTTTTTTTTTGTTTGTTTGTTTTGTTTGTTTGGGCCACCGCCTTTGTGCTAATTCGACCACAAAGGAACTGAACCCATTTCCTCTAATCCAGCATCTGGCACAATGCGCTCCATGCGACTCCTGCGAAATGCCGTCCGTCTCAGGTCATGTGTCTTCTCTGCTCGTCTTCATACTTTACGTGAACCCAGCGGCCGGGTGATGGATTTCTCGCCGAACCGAACGTATGCTGGTTTTTCCCCCTCTGAAAGCCTAAATGCTGGCAATTCTTTGCTTGTGCGTTTCTGTCATTAACCCAAGAATTGTACTTTCAAACTTTCACCCGTTCCAGCCTCGGCTCAGTCCCAGCTGCTCCCTATAGAAGCCCGTCTCTCTGTGTATAGAGTACTTTAATGTACTCGAATAATGGTAAATGGTGTATCTGAATCTTGTATCTGTATCCTGTATCCTGAATCTGTATTTTGGCAAGCTGAAGCCTAATCTTTGAACAAAGTTTATAAAGCAGATAGGGATGAACGTCGGCGTATATTAAGTTATGTAGAATTAATTATTGACACTGTAATTATAATAATACTGATAGCGTGTCCGTGGTACACTCTGCTATGACTTTATGGGAGGGAACCATAGTCAATCCAGCTTTTAGGAAACCCTCTTCCTGTAATCGTCTTCGACCAAGAAAGCCTTCAGCTCTCCTTTAGACAAGAGTTTGCAGTTCGTATCCCAGAACATCATAAGGAACCAGTTTGTAGAATGCGGTGGCTGTATTTGCTGTGTCACCGTAGACGAGCGGAGAGTACCCTCAGCTTCCCGCCCTTATTCGGGCTGCGTCTGTCTGTGTGTCTGTCTGTGCGCGCGAGTGCCCACATGGTGGGGCACCTTGTTCGTGTAGTCCAGAGCCCTGCACGGCATGTTCCATGCCCATCACGCGTGTGCTTTTATTTTCCCTCACAGCTTTATCTGGATGTTCTTCCCGAGGATAAAAGTCAGTGGATCAACAAGACACTGGAGCTGCGAGCTCAGTACGAGAAGATCAAGGAAAAGGTATATGTGGACCTCTCGTGCCTGGATTATGGCTCCAGTGGTCTTCTGGTTGCTCTTGTCCTTTGATTCAGTCCCCAGTTCAGAGAAACCGGTGCTGTTTCTACTCTATGCTGTCACCCGAGTGGATCTGTCGCTCGAGAAGGCAGGTTCTGCCAGGCAGTCTATGAATTGCTCTGTTGGAGCCAGTTGGGGAGCCTCCCATTTTGTTGTCGTTGTGTTTGCTGAATACGAATGAGTTAAAGACCTGAAGTGTTGTCAAATTCCCTTTGACTCCTCACAGCACATAACTAATCCACGCAAAGCTGCAAGCCAGCAAGATCTGGTGGTGAACAACCCTTTGTCGCAGGATGAGGATGTAAGTACTGTCTCCCTGCTCCCATGCACCTAGCCCTCTTCCTTGTGCCATCCACCGTCTCACCTATAGTCTTCCCCGTTCCACTTCACTCTTACTCCGTCATCACAACCCCATTTTCCTCTTTCCTGATAGTTACACGGCCCAACGTGCCCTCTGGCCCCCAAACAGCCGCAGTCCGTTACCCTCAGACCCCCTTTGTAAAATCGTAAGCCATCACTGACAGTCGCTCGGCGCAAGTGATGGAAGCGCCCGATTCTGGGTGTCAGCGACGGGCGTTTCAGCCACAGCGTGGCCCAGAGTTCTGGAGAAGCACAATGTAGCTGGCGTCCTTCCCGCTGCGCGTGGGTGCTTTTTTGCAAACTGCCAAAACGTGTTCGAATATCAAGCTGCACTAAAGGATGGGGGTGGGGGGGCTGCTCACCGTGGCTTTCTGTCTGCTGCTATATTTAACCGCCTGATGACTTTGAACATCTTTACAGAGCCTCTGGAACAAATTCTTCCAAGATAAAGAGCTTAGAGGGATGATCAAGCAAGATGTGCTGAGGACGTAAGTGTGAGATCTACAGTGTTTTTCTGGGATTCCAGTAACAAAGCGGTGAGATTAGCCAGGGCGGTGTGCCACTTCTGTGGAAGCATGTAGAGCTCAAGGTGTCGTCTTTAAAGACACCGACTTTAACCTGAAGGTTTCCTCAGGGAAGCCTGCTGCTTTTGAAGCTGCCTAATAATTCCATTTGGCTATTTGCCAGTATCTGATATTATCTCAGCTTTGCCTTTTTGACCTGGTTGGTCACTGATGTCTCCAGGTTCCCGGAGATGCAGTACTTCCAACAGGAGGATGTGAGAACCAAACTGACAGACATCCTGTTCTGCTACGCACGAGAAAACGAGCAGCTACTGTACAAGCAGGTGAGCGACGCCCAGCCGTCCTGGAAGTAGTAAGAGGGAGCCTTCGCTACTCATTACCAGAGTGAGACGCCAACCCAGTCCTGTGTTAAAGTCCATTGGTCAGAACTGTGATAAGGCTGCCCATTTAAACCAGTGGTAGGCCACGTGTTTGAATTTTGAAATAATCCTGTACTGTAGATGTTGTTTTTGTTAAAGGTTTGTACAGTTAGCCTGATAAACATTGTCTAGCTGTGTCTTTATGCCCAAGACTTAAGGAATCATTAGCATTTTAAAGACTCAGGGCCATCGTTAAGAGCTGATTTATCCGCTGCAGCTGTACAAGCTTTCCAGAATTTTCCATCAGCATGTAATTGTCTGTGCGGTAGGACGCCTTAGCCCAGCTGTGTTTAGTTCTGCGGTCTCTGATTGGTCTTACGCAGTGTGGTCTCACAAGTCCAGGATGAAGCTTTTGGGTTTGGCGGAACTGAATGGATGTCAATGCCGTTTGATATGTAGCCACCCTTGATGTTAGGAGTCTGGCAGGATATGTGATTTGGTCGTGTGGGAGGAGCCTAGCTGGGAGACGAGGAGGCGTATGCCGGGGCGTGTCTTCTGATTGGCCGTTGTGGTCCACTCATGCAGGGCATGCACGAGCTCCTGGCGCCCATCGTGTTTATCCTCCACTCAGACCACCAGGCCTTCCAACATGCCAGTGAGACAGCCTGTCCAAGGTCAGCGGCACCCCGAGTGCGGCGGGGTTGGGGTCTGTCACGTCTGGTCCTAAAGCAACATGGCTGATTTTGTGATCTATGATATTCAGGTATTACTCGTTTTATCATAATGACACTTAGGAAAAATACGCTTTTTTCTGTGTCCATTTTGCAGCGAGGAGACGAAGTCTCTGTTGAACCCCCAGTTCCACGAGCATGACGCTTAGTGAGTGCCTTTGTCAAATGCGTTGGTTTGAGAGTTTCCCCTTGCGGACGTGGCATTCGATTGTGATGCTTTGCTGTCCCACCCCCTCCACAGCGCCATGTTCTCTCAGCTCATGGAGACCGCTGAGCCGTGGTTCTCCAACTTCGAGCGTGAAGTTCGCAAGGTGAGATTTGAAGGGGAAATCTTGTCACCTTGTTCAAGAAGCAGTCAGTACTTTTGGCACCGTAAATTTGGTCTGTTCCGCAAATGTTTAATTGAGTATTATTTTTTTTACTCCTGTTTGTTCAAAACAATACACCATGAAAAAAGGGTCTCTAGTGAGGATGCTGGGGAAAAATAGGTAGCTCAGCTCATTTATAATTAAAGTAATTTTCCGATCAATTAAATGGTTTAAATGCAGAATAATCAGTAGATAGTTTGTTACCAGGGTTTCTGCAGTGCTGGCACTAAAGGGAATACTGCTGATCCCTGGGATCTGGTTAAGCAGATGTGCAGTGCTTAAGGAAATGGCCCTGAAGCATGCTGGGAGGGAATTGCTGTTGTACCTTTGAGTGAGGTACGTCACCTTACATTTTGCCGGAAAAACATTGTTATACCAGTGGAAAACTGCAAGATGGTTCAAAAATTAAACAAAAGCTTATAATAATAATAATGATAATGATAATGATAATAATAATAATGATGATGATGATGATTCCCAATAATCCTCATATTGTTTTCCTATATACAGATATATTTTTTGAGGATTTTCTCAGTTAAGTCTGGTTGCGGTTTGAATGCGGCTTTCTGACATCACCACAAGGTTTTAAACTTGTGCTGCTACGCTTTTCACTTGGCAGGAAAGAGACCCGTCTTTGGAGTAGCATTTGGTTAATCTCTTCTGGCAAAACCAAAGTACAGGGCTTTACGGAGACGTCCTAGAGAACTTGTTCTCGTGAACATTAACAGGCTTTCCATGTTTAATATTTAAAAGTTCCGCCAGCCATTTCGTCTGGCTCCAAAATACAATTTTCCAGGCTAGAAATCCTACACTGAAAAGCGTTCATCTGTCTTCTGGGGGGAAAAACATTCTTGAAGAAGCGCTTTGTTGGAGAAGACCTCTCTGTGCTTAAAGCTACTTCTCAAACTACCGTCTCGTCGCATTCGGTAATTTTAAGGCTCAGATTTAGGACGAGCCATTTACCGTTGACGGTGAAACACTTCCCTCCCCCTTTCTGCCAGGGTAAGGAGGAGATGATGACAAGTTTGCCCTTCGCCAGACCTCAGGATGCTGGTCCCTCGGTTGCCATAGTGACAAAGGTCAATCGCATCCAGGACCAGCTGCTAAAGAAGCACGACATCGAGCTGTACATGCATCTCAACCGGCTTGAGATCGCCCCACAGATCTATGGGATGTGAGTGCGTGAGTCTGTGCTGTGATGTCCATGACCCAGATGTTGACCATTGTGATATATGCAGCAACACAGATGTCAAGTAGATAAACATCAAGATGTATGCTACATATCTCTCTGCATTTTGCTCCAGATTTTGGTTCCATTTGGAAGTTGAACTCCATCTCCGATTGCTAGGGCTCTTTGCATATGTGCAAAAAATATGTCTGGTTCTCAGGATAGGGAATTTTCCAGAAGCACTTTCAGAAATGATCGTGTTCTCCTTCAGTCGATGAATGAGGGATTATTACGCTTCACCTGTATGATTACACCCCCCCCCCCCCACGGTGCAGTCATCCGTCAGTCACACTGCGTATGTCTGACTGCTTCAGAAGTCGGGGCCTTCGAAAGTGATCTACATTTTTGTCTTTCTGAGGACTATATTAAATACACACACTTGTGTGTTCAGTCTCACCCCAGTTGTTCTAATAGCCTGTAAACCATGGCGGTATTTCTGAAAGGTTCTCACACTTGCTGTGTAGCCCAAAGCCAGAAGCGACATCGAGAGGGTCTGTGTTGGTCAGTTGATCTTTCCTGGGTACACACTTCCATTGTGGGTTAAATGTAACATGATTTTTGAACCTAACAGAAGTTAATGTTAAGTAAAGGGACCTATATGGATGTGTGAGGTCACAAGACACGTTGTGAGGTTTACCCTGTATGAGTGTGAGATCACCAGACGTGTGGGTTACCCTGTATAGATGTCTGTGGTCACCTGACACATTGCCTCAGCAGAACTCTCAAGTTTCCTCGTCCCTGCAAAGTGACTGTGTTTTCTCAAACTGCCCCCCCCCCAGGGGGCCTCTACCTCCATGGGCTCCAGCTCTTCCCCTCAGAGCTCCTGTCCTGCCCTCGCATGTCCTCCGGACCCGGCCCAGTGCGGCCGACTGACATGAGGAGCAGCTAATCATGCGGCTGTGACATGCCACATCCCGTCACCATATGGTTAATTGCCACAACAATATCTCCTGTGTTTATTAATCAGCCTCTCACGGCAAGCCATGATAATTGGAGTAATGACACATGGGTGCCGGCTTGGCAACGTCTCCGACGGCAACCCCAGAGAAGTGGCTATCTCAGCCGTGATCCACCCCATGGGGGGTGTCACTTGATTGATCTCAAGCTGCCTCGAGAAGTTGTCCGGAGGGCATCAGGAAAAAAGATGACCCTTTTACTAAGATTCTGCTTGAGAATTCAGTATTACTCTGCCGAGGTGTTCCTAACACACAGACACAGCTGTGAGGGTCACGTGACCTTCTCTACACGGCACCCACGCCCCTGAAGACGTTCTGGGCAGTCTCCAGTTCGAGCGCTGAAGTCTTTCACCATTTCTCAATGGCAAACGTCGTTCTCATCGTACAAATGACTATAGTTTATTTATACTTGTGAACTAGTTCACAAGACTGCACTGTTAAACTTTTGCAGCAGTTAATAAGAAATGGCCAGTAGAATATATTCTATCTGAGAATATCTCCTCTCCTCTTGAGGCTAAAGTTATTTTTCCCCCCTCTATTCCTTCCTCGCTTGTCTTTTTTTCGTCTGATTCTTGTGGGCATCATGTAGTTAGATGGGCCTTGCTGACATGTTGGCCCCTCAGACGTACAAGGCAAGTAGCTGGAGCGCTGTACGGGATCCCTGGAAAGCTGTTGCTCTCCAGAGACGGCCTGGAAGAGGGAGCAGTACCCAACCTGACCATACTGCCGGGGGGCAGCTGGAAACGAAAGAGCCAGAAATGGGGGGTCAGGTGCACTGAGAGGCTAGTAGAGAGATAGAGGGAAACTTCAGGCCTCAGATGTGCCTGGAAAAGTGCGAAATCACAAATGTGAGGCTGTTTCTACAGACAGAGGAGGGGAGCTGCCTAGGCCAGCCGCAGTGACTGTGTTTCACCAGCATGTGGCACACCGCACTCCCCTTCTCGCTTCACTTTCCCGTGTTTTCAGCAGGAGGCCTCTGGAGAACCAATCATTTCTTGTGTATAGACCAAAAAAAAAAACACATCTGTGAAAGCAAACAAATGTGTGTCTGTAATAGGCAATGCTTGTCTTTTGGGCACAGTTTGAAATGGTCCTTATTTTATGGTTGCAGTGAATTCAGGCATTAGTCACCCTGCTCTGCTGTGGACGGCCTTTCTTTATAGGTCTGTGTTTTTCGTCTGTGTCCGTGCCCCCCCCCCCCCCGTTGAGTGTGATCGGTTTTTAAAGCTTGTCCTATCATCTCCAGTGAACTTGGTTCTCTGTGACAGAACCAAGCACTGCGTGAAGGTGACCCACCCCTAACCCTCTCGGCTGCCCCCCAAGTCCCGTTTGGGTCTCGTGCTCCCAGTTCAGCTCAGATCCGATCAGTCTGTCGATCAGCGCTGTTATCTGAGAAGATTTAAGTGGCCCCTTCAGTGCGGCGGCCAGCATCAATTACGCAATTATTTTGCTAACAAAAAAGCGTGAAAATGGAAAACTGAGTCATGCCGGGGATTATATAAAGGTTGAGTATCCTCAGCAGCAGATGCTTATTTAACTAAATGTATTTTTGCCCGAGTCATGTCCTCCCACTAGCTGGAACCTGTGGGCTCGGCTCTTTACTGCTCCATATCTCGTCTGCTGTCCCCTGCAGCCGATGGGTACGTCTTCTCTTTGGGAGGGAGTTTCCCCTGCAGGACCTGCTGGCCGTGTGGGACGCCCTGTTCGCCGACAGCATCACTCTGGACCTGGTCGACTACATTTTCGTGGCCATGCTGCTGTACATCAGAGACGCCTGTGAGTTTCCGTCCGTGCGAGCCGAGCCGCCACATGGTCTCGCTGCGGATTTCAGAAAGTTTCTGTTCAGTTAGCGGCGGTCTCGTGCCACGTTTGTCGTCGGAGCGGACGCCCACCTGACCAAGCGGTTTACTCACGCCTGCTTCCCTCCCAACTGGCTGTGGAAAATTTGGCTTTTCATTCTGGAATCTAATGGGACAGTTCTAACAGTAATATATTGTGCTCCAGAGTCTGTACCGAAAAAGTATGAGAACTGCACCACCTATTGGAGAGATGCAGTGTGTTCCTCTAAGAAGTCACCCATCCCTCGATTCTCCTTAACATGGAGATGATCCTCAGAATCACAGGGGACAAGCCGGGGGGACACTGTGAAGGGGACAGCAGTCTGTCACAGGGCACAGTCATACTCACACAGTCACACATTGTGGACGATTAAAGGCGCCGGATCTCCTAAAGCATGATTTTAGAGGAAACGACTAAAACGGAAAAGATTTGTATGCGCAGACCAAAGCTGGGGGCTGGGATTTGAACCCACAGCCCTGGAGGTGTGAGGACACTGTGTGAAGTTCTGAGCCACGCTGTTGGAGTCTGCAGGGTGCCTAGCTGTGTAGGGGTAAGGGTGGGAGCGCCGTAAATAAGGGTGGCCCACGTAGCTGTTAGCTGGTGGAAACAGCAGCAGTGGTGAACCTCTTCACTAGCCTGCTTAATTATCCCACTCCCCCGAAAGCCTAAAAGACAAGCAGCCCCAGAGATAAAGTCCCTTGTGTTTGATTGGTGGTGTGAACAGCTACTACTGTAAGCCAGGGGCAGGGCGGGGCTCCGCTAGTTTAATTTCTCACTCTCCTCGTTTGATGGATCATGCGGTTTGTTCCTGGTGATTGATTTGCTGGCCTGTGGAAGATAACCCAGCAGAAGTGTTATCTGTGATTGATTACGCAGCCTGTAGCAGACGGCCCCGTGTATTGTTTCCTGTCAGGCGGAGCGCTGAGGGGTTTGTCATCAGGAGCGGCTCTGGGCCACGAACACAGCGCCGTGCCTTAGGTGTCTCCATTAAGTGCAGTTTATTAGGGCCCTGAGTGGGGAGGCTGGGCGTGCAGCTAAGGAAAAGCTTGGAATGAAAAACACAATGTGGGTGTTTCTGTGATGGGCAGAATGGACACACACACAGACAGAGTACAGCTCTGGAAGCTGTGTCATTCTGCCACACACTCCAGTTTTTACATTATTCAGCACTTCAGGACTGAAGTAATTGCCTTTTGCAAAGGTGACACTTCATTCTCAGAATGTTCTCTGTCTCCCTGCTCTGTCACTTACTAGGTTCCTCTTGTGGGTTCTAAGAGGATGAAGGGGTGACTTATTGATCTTTTGGTAATTGTCTGTTTGACCTTTGTGTCTCCTAGTGATTGCCAGTAACTTCCAGACGTGCCTGGGCCTGCTCATGCACTACCCGCCGATCGGTGACATCCACGCTCTGCTGCATAAAGCGCTCTTCCTAAGGGACCCCAAGGTAGCGCTGTCGAGAAACGCCGGCCCTGCCCCCTCACCAACCCACCCACCTGCATCACATTTAAAAAGATCTAAAGTAAGAGCAACTCCGCCCATTGTAGCCCCGGGCTGTCATTATGACACCATTAAGATGGCACTCTTGATTTGGGTTCAGCCTCTGTACGGTGGCCAACAGAACCATGTGACATGGGACGGAAGAAAAATATTAAATTTTTCTATTCACTTCTATTTATATAGCACTTTTAACAAGAAGCACTGCCACAAAGTGTTTTACATAGTCCCAGGCCCACAGTCCTCAGAGAGTAAGCCAAAGGTGACAGTGGCAAGGAAAAACTCCCTCAGGAGGAAGAAACCTTGGGAGGAACCAGACTCA
>JAACJT020000038.1:1605257-1615363 GCA_009936485.2 Gymnarchus niloticus
GAGAGACCAATGGGGACACAGGCATGAGGAATCCTTGAACGCCAGCACTCCAACAACACACAGTACATGCGAAGCAGAAGTGACAGCACTGAATAAAAAAATAATAAAAAATAATAGGGATTTTATTCGGGGATTTGAGTAGAGAGAGTTAACCAAATCATCAGGGGGTGGCAATACATGAGTGAAGATTGGGCTGCAGGAGGACTACATCTGGGTGTGGGGTTGACTCCCATTGCAAATAAGGAGCATGTGAACTGAATGGTTACACTTGGCATCTCTGAGGGTTACATGACCATATCCATAATGCCCCCCATCTCATGGTATTCTTCAGGGTGGTTTTAGGGGGTGTTTGGGGGGACCAGCGCCCCCTGTCAATAGTCCTGGACCCCTTACTGAGCCCTCCTAATGAGTTTTGTTTTTTATATGCTGTAATTCTATTGGTGGCAACATAAGATTTCATTTCAAATGTGCCCTTCATCAGAATAGGTGGTCCCAGGCTGGTCCCACTGTTTGAAATGGTCCAGAAGCACTACAGGTCCCAAGCAGTGGAATTCACGAGTTTTCAGTCAGATATTTCCAGACCTAAGGTTAAGGATGAGAAATGTGAAGTGTATCATAAATGTGGATAAAGGATCATTCTGTAATTGTCATGAAATGTACAGTATGAAAATGTAAACCTCAGAAGAAACCCAAAAAAAGTTTCTGTAAACATTAAGCGTTCAGCGAGGCAACATCCTGACTGCGTTCTGACTGTCTGGAGCGTTAAGGATGACAGCGTTAGATGCACATAGATGGCAGATTTCACAAGGTTTCTGAAGAAAATCCTCATGGAGTTCCCTGGTGCGGAGTGTCCTGGTGGGGATGAGTGACGGCTATGCTCTGTGAAAGTGCTTTGCACCCCAAGACTTTCATTTCGAAGATGCTTTTTTGGAAAAGCTGGTGCCTGTGTATATTCGTCTCGCGGGAAGGTCATTAGGAGTTTGTAGATCTTAATGGCTGAATATGCCGAATGCGTTTTACTGCCAATCACCGTGTGTGCTTACCAGACTGGTGTGTTTTGAATATACATGAGACGGCTATGCAAACTGTATAGTGGTATCGGATTGGACGAGGCGGACACACAATCAAACAGTGTTGCCTTCAGATTGGCCCTGTTCACCACATGAATATTCATGACCTCAACACCCGTACCTATTTAGCATGCTTCTGTTACTCCAAGGGCAGATTTTGGGAGTGGTGATTTGCTTGCCCAACCCAATGCGGGGCCATTTGTGTCATGTAGGTGTGTATTTGGGGTGATGTATAGTTCAGCAGGTCAAGGATCTTCACCTATGTACGGAAGGTTGTGGGTTCAAATCCCGTGGTCATTGAGCAAGGCCCTCAACCCCAACTGCTCCACATACATGTCAGCTTACCTGCACTCAAAATAGTGAGATTGCAGTAAAACAAAAGAAAAAGTATGAAGTAGCAAGATGAGAAAATTGTGATATCTCATTTGAAGCCCTCGTGATTTTTGGGTGGCTGTTACCCGAGATTTGTGCAAGTGGGTGGAAGGGTAGAAAGATCGCAGCTCCATAAGTGAGACCTCACAGGAGTTTACGTTTCACGGCAGTGAAGTGGGTGCAAATGCTAGAAACTGAGACTCATGTCCGGCTCCAGGGATGCTGGCTTACCTGACCTCTGACCCCAAGCTTCCTTCACATGAATGTTGCTTTGGACAAAAGAAATATAGGCGACCCAGGCAAGGCTGAACCAACTCTGATAGCTTTCTCTGGTGATGTTTTTCCCCTCCTATTTTTTTTTAATCAAATCCCAGAGGATCTTTGAGCACTTCCTCAGTACTGTTTTGCTGACTTGATTTGGGCTGGGCTTCTCACACCTGGTTAAGCTGGGTGCCCGTCCCATCTGACCTGTCACTGCCCCCAAACTATTCTGGGCAAAAAAAAAAAAAACCCACTGCAGCATGCGTCCGCAGTCCAGCGTGACAGTGGCCGCGTGCAACGACGGCCTCACCTGCGAGTGAATGGCACGTGTTTACCATCTACCCCATCTCCCCGCAGGCGTTAATTATTCAAGATGGTAATAGCTCCTGATGTTTTGTGTATTAACTGCTGGGTCGTCATTTAAATCACGTTTGGCTGGTTACATATGTAATGTAGATGAATTGCTCCGCAAAACTTTGATTACTGCAGAAGATTTCAAGTCACGGGTCTGATGCACTGCCATACTAACAAGAGCTCATAGAGGATGGTGCGCATCACCCCGGCCTCTCCTCACGAGTGCACCAGCAGGCGCATATTAACACTGACAGATCTCCGTGCTAATTGCTAATTGTGTTTCTCATTAAGTGCGGGTATGGCAGGTGGCGTTTACGCTTTGTGAGTCCACCCTCCCTTCATTCACCCCTACCTGAAGGAAGAAGTCCCCTGGGTTTCTTCTCCCCAGGGAGCTGCCCACTCATGACATACTCTGAGCCCCACCCTCTTTGCTCTGAGGCCTGCCCTCATGCCCGCAGCCCCGTGTAACCACCTCACCATAGATGCGCCATCCTCCAGGCATCACACCGTGGCTTTGTGGTTCGGGTGATTCTCTGAACTATACAGCTTCGGGGCGGAGCTTCTTCATTCTTCTCAGCGCTTACTCAGCTACCATTCTGCTGCCACCCGCTTTGGCCTACATTTACAGCACATGATTTAGTGCCATGAATGTTTTAAAACAAAGCTAAGATTTAAGGGTGCATCCCTGGGGCAGTTTATAGTGGTCTGTGTGGGCTGCCTAAAGGAGGACTGGGATGGAGTGAACATGCAGTATGGTACAAAGAATGAAGGTAAAAGCCTACCTTAGTGCAGCTTTCATTTGACAGGAGTTGACTGACTCTGTGTTAGTAGGAGCCACCCTAAATAGCTGGGGGCCCACTTTGACTTGTGCCTGTACGCGGGCCGGTAAGCGCGTCCACCAGTACGCGGGCCGGTAAGCGCGTCCACCAGTACGCGGGCCGGTAAGCGCGTCCACCAGTACGCGGGCCGGTAAGCGCGTCCACCAGTACTCGGGCCGGTAAGCGCGTCCACCAGTACTCGGGCCGGTAAGCGCGTCCCTTATAATTACTTTTCTTCACACAGTGATCAAGTCTCTCGGTTTAATGAACTGGAACAGCATTTCTGCAGTGAATCTCAGTATTAGGAATATTAAACAGGCACATCTGTTTTTAATTAGGAGCTAAAGTCTCATTTCTTTCATCCGTTTCAGTGCGTTTTTATGACGGTCCCCACGGTCAAACGGTCGCCCTCCCCCAAGACGACAGCTGGAACAGAGCAGAAGCTTAAGTAGCGGTGGGGGGCATGTTCTGCCCCCCCCGCTCCGCCTTGTATTAGCAGTGATGTCAGTACCAAGTGGTCTGGATCAAACAGAGAGAGGCCAGTTTACAACTGCCTTCACATGCAGTACCACAGAGATTGTTTGGGTTTAATTTGGTGCTGAGCCGGCTGTGAGGTTGTGCCGTGGGTGTCCCGGGACGTGTCCCATTACAGCAGCTAATCAAGACGGGCATTGACACGTGGGTAACGCGTCTTTGCAAAGCCCATTAGCCGTCTCCCATTTTGGCCATGAACGCTCTCTCCCAATGCTGTTCGTGTTTCTCCCCTTCCACACCGAAGAGTGAGCTGTACGATAACCCTGGTTATCTTGTAGTGTGTCATTTTCAAGTGGACCACCCTGGCCCTCTGCTCATTGTCCTCTCCGGATCTCACTCAGAACTACCCCAGGCCAGGGAGCTACCAGTTTCAGCAGAACCTGGACTACTACAAGACCCGAGGTGCTGACCTCATGAACAAAACCCGGTAGGCGAATCTTCTTGGTCACTTCTCTTCTTCTTCCCATGATTCCCTGCTGGAGGCTCTGACTGTGCAGGAATGTGATAACATTGTTGAAAAGCAGAAGATATCACACAGGAACATTTGACAGGCGTTAAATAAGCAGTTTGCTAACTAAAGAAACTTAAAATTACCGTTCTTAGGAGGGAAAATGACCTTTATAGCTAGCTGAATGTTTCTTCGAGAACAAGCTTCGTTTCTGTAGTCATTCTACAGGAACTGACATCACTGTGTTATGTTACCTTAAATTGACTGTCATTGGTTGTCTATGTCAGAATTAGCTGCTAGTCGCCAATGCATAGTGAAAAGCCGTGCTGCACTTAACAGACTGCACTTCAATCGTTCACACCCTTTGCTGAACAAGGAAGGAAAAACACCATAAATACATTGCAACGTCCTCATGTCCCTGTGTACGTGCAGACATCAGTCTGTCCACAAGAGGTCGCCAGAAACAGTGCTGTTCATGTACAGTTACTCGTTCTTCGTTCTCTGCACTTGTCATGGCAATTCTCTGTAGCTCATTTTAAGAGCTACAGGCCAGACTCTCAGCCACATTCTCCCCCAAAAAAAAAACAGATCCAGAGAGCAAGTGGGGAAAAGTAAAGCATGACCACCTGTATGGCGGATGTAACTTTTTTGTTACAGGGTGAGACCTTTGCTGCTGCTGTTTTGCATCTGTCCACACTCATGCATTCTCTCTCCCATCCCCCCCACAGTGCTAATGCCAAATCAGCCCCCCTCAACATCAACAAGGTGTCCAACAGTCTGTTGAATTTCGGGAGGAAGCTGATAGCTCCGGCCATTGCTGCCAACCCCACTTCAGGCTCCCCCGTTAGTGGTGAGGCCGTCTCTGGCCTGCCCCCAGCCATGCCACGCTCTGTGATGGAGCCTCCTGCTCCTGGCAGTCACGGGCAAACTCAGGGTCAGCATCGCCTGCTCAAGTCCGAGAGCATGCCTGTGCATCTGAGCAAAGGTAAGGCTGTGTCTCGCTGCGCGGCTGCCACACAGAGTCCCTGTGGTGTTATTCTGTGCTCTACTGCGGCCCCAGCAGTCTGAAGCTGCTGTCGCACTGCACTCTATTAAGCCCACTGCAGTCTGACACTGCTTTCGCACTACACTCGGCACGGTTGTCACACTGTGCTCTGCATGTGTCTTTTGGGGTCTCAGGAAGTGTGATTCCCAATAATAGAGCGAATCAAATTTGAGACATTGCAATATAACAATGTACATAATGCATTTCCATCAAGCGCAATTTTATTGAGATGCATTCAGCTGTTGTTAAGCCAGTACGCTACTGAGTAATTCTGAGAATCGATTTAAGAAGCGCAGAATTACTGTAGGACTGATCGTTTTAACAATGGGTTCCCTAAAGGTCAGCTGTTTCTTAAGTGGGACTGCGAAGGCTGGTGAATTCTGCTGCCACCTAGAAGCCAGTAGCCTGGCATCTGTATTGCAGACAGCTAGCTTCTGTTCTCATGTTCTCCGGTGACTGAAGCTGGCTGACAGCCGTGTCATCTCCTTTGTGATCTCAGAACCATATGCAGCAAGTGTAGATGTACTAGGGCAGCAGACCTGCTTTGCTAGGGACAAGGCAGGGGGTTCAGTGGGGGAGGGGTTGTTCACATGGAACGTTCCATATGGAAGCTAGGGCCTTCGACATCTGAATGGTTTGACAACAGAGGTCTGAGGCAATAGGAAAGCTGGTTTGCCTTGGCAACTGAAAACGCGCGCGCGTGTTTCTCTCTGGGGTTCAAGACTGAAGCCTTTCTCTCCTGTCTGCCAGATGTAGGTGCAGGTGGAGCCGCACACGTCCCTGTTCCCGCTCAGATTCTTTCTGACGTCCAAGGTAACTGCTGCCATGGCAACTGTATCTGTGTTTTTGCATACACCTATAGTATTGTGGTTTTCAAAGGCTGACTTTGTGGCAATGATTCCATGCAGTGTTGTGAGTCAACCACCAGAGGGCAACAGCACACCATTTTTAAAATAATCAGTTGCACGACTTCCATAATTTCCTGTACTTCATTCAATTGTAAATATTGTGGACGGTGGCCTATTTTTGTTTTGGGGTTTTGTAAACTTTCTTAGACCCCGTGGTTTGTTTCACGCTTTGCAAATGGAAGACTGCTGGTGGAGTTTTCTTGAAATTATGGCGGTAGATCACATCAGCTGGGTTAATTGAATGGTTGACTGACTGACTCGTTCCTCCAAGTCATTTTTGTGTATCAGTTCATCGGTACCCAGTTGCTGGGAGCTTTTCGAGGACAGAAATTGATTGGATTCCATTCGGGGACGTGTAAGTGCCTGTCTCTGCATTGGCGGATCCAAGCTCATCTGCCCATGTCTGTGCAGGGTGGGCCACGCCCTCTTTACAGATCAGATCGGCGCTGATCGTGCTGATGGCTAGTGGCTACTGCAGACAGACTGGCACTGCTGATGTATTTATGTAAACGTTGTCAGAGTTTGTCTGCCCAAACACGCACACTTTATAACCCAGGAAAATGCTATTCAGCTTTATTTTTTATATATATATTTATAGTATCGCCTTTGGCAAACTGGCAGGTCGTGTCCCATGGGTTAGTAAACCGTAGATGGATTCTGTACCACAGCCCCCAAGCGGCAGCTGGGCTTATTTAGCTAATAAAACTCACCAGAAGACATTCCTTCTGAATGTCTTGACGTGTCTCTGCAAGCCGTGCTCCTCTTCATGGCCGAGCTGCACACAGGAGGGCGAGCGGCGGTGTTGGTTAACCTCTGGCGGCTGGGGCTTGCCTCGTCCAATCAACTTGTGTTTTGCTTACACCGTTCCGACAGCTCCTACTCACCTGTGACCTACCCTCCTTCCCAGGCCAGAGCTCCAGGACCGTCAGCTCCTCCCCCAGCATCGAGAGCTTGCCGGGCGGCCACAGCACCGCCTCACCACCTCTGTCCGCCACCAAGAAGGACTCCTTCTTTACCATCTCCCGCTCACGCTCACACAGCAAGACCATGGGCAGGAAGGAGGCTGTGAGTCCCTCCCTTTGCCACCTCCTTTGAAAGCACAGCTCGGTGCCTGTGGGCTTCCCATCCAGCCAGCTTTGTTTACAGTGTCATTCTCCTTTCTTCCAGGAGGAGGAGCTAGAAGCCCAGGTCTCCTTCCTGCAAGGCCAGATCAATGACCTGGAGGCTATGTGCAAGTACTGTGCCAAGATGATGAACGTGCACATAGGTAAATCATCAGAGCCCAGCAGGGGGATTGCATTGGAATTCTACTTGTATGCAGCTTCGCTTTTTGTCTTTGTGCCTCAGTGAGGGCATCCATCAGCAGCTGCCTGTTAAAATAGCAATAAAAAGCCCACCTGTTTGACCTTAGCACCAATTCAGAAGCTGCCCTTTGTCTGCTTGGGGGGCTCTCAGAGGGTCCTGACTGCAACGTCGCTTCTTAATTCACCACTGACTCGTTCTGTTAGAGCCTGGTTCCGCTAAGGAGGATTCCTCTGGAGTGTCACGTTTGATGCTGGTCCCACTTCGAGCACACGCCTGCGAATCGGACTAAAAGCGGTCATGAATAATAGAGCACATTAGCCGTAATCCCTGGGCTCTTCCTCTCCGGCTCCACCGGAGGCTCGCCGGCAATTTTCCTGCCCGATAACATTTGGCTCCGAGTTTCTGCTTGTTAATATTTATTTATTTCTCTGAAGCGCCCGACATGGCGGTTAAGTGAGATAAACTGGCCGACGGCACCAACCGCCGGCGGAGCATCGTGGGCGGTTCGGAGACGTGAGGATGTCTGCGCGGGTGCTCTCACTGGGCGCCAATGGGTTAAATGTTGCTTTTTACAGACGTTAGAACTGCATTAGGCAGTCTGGTTCTGAACTGCCCATAATCCAAACTGGGCTCTTGGACCTGAAAGCCCCTCCCCACACCATGGCCCCCTCCCTGGCATCCCCTTTCAGGGTGTGGTGGTGGTGGTGGTCTGGATGGAGCACATGGTCCATCTCTGCAGTGAGTTAAGAAATAAAATTTCTGCAGCTCCCAGTTCTACCGAAATGGGCTGCAAATTTGCAAGCGCATACCAGCTGTAAACCCGGCACATCCCAACCCTGGGTAGGGACACGAGTTGGGGTGCGTGGGGCCCTCTGCCATCTCCCGTGTTTTGACTGCCAAAGAGGAGGGAGTTTGATCTCCACGTCTGGCGTTGCCACAGCGACGATGACACACAGTCTGCCATGTCTGAGGAGTGAGTAATTACAGCTAATCACAATGTGCCACAGTCTGCGCCGCTTCTGGTCCCCCGGCCGTCTCTCCTAGCCACTCCCATACCAAAAAGCAGGAGTACCTGGGGGAGGGGGCCACTGCTGGGGGCGGTACCCAGATGCTGCTCATCCTGCTATCATGGGCGTGTCATGATTCAAATGGAACTTTATCAGTCACCTGACATGAAAAGCAGTTCGAGATGTCGCTGGATGCTGAGAGTGGATTGGGCAAATAACAGCCATGAGTTAAAATGATTTAAATTTATGAAAATCGGATTTGTTATAGAAAGCAATTACATATCAAAAAAATAGCTTGATGGAATTGGGACGTAAATGGCCAATGCTGTCTTGACAGGGAAGATTCAAGACGTCATCCTACAGGAGAAACTGGAGAAAGAGGATGAGGTGCTGGTTTCGCTGGCCGGACTCAAGCAGGTAAGTCACCTTCCAGCCATGACGTCCCTCCGCAGGGGTGTGTGGACCCCAGGACCGACCCTGTCACCAAACATGCGTGTGTTTAGCGCATGTGCCATTTTGTTTCCCAAGCTGTCTTCCGTTCGGCCCACGCTACCCCATTTTGGGCAAGTCCTGCGAGGTGTGGCTCAAGTCCTAAAGAGAGGGGTGCAGACGGCTGCACCTCTCATCCTCCCCCCACCTTCAGGAGGCCCTGTATGTGTCAGTTTCAGGCACCGGAGCACAGCCGTGTCAGGATGTTGGTTAACGTTGCTCCTCTGGTGGTAGTGTCTTCTAGCTGTCACAAGGCTTCAGGGTTTGCAACAAGGTTCCCGACGCAAGACAAGGCTGCAGGTGTTCGTCAAGACGGTGGCTGTCACGATGCAGCTTCACAATGCAGGAATCAAACAGCCGTTTCTCTAGAGCATATGAAGTTTAGATCCAGGTGTTAGATGGAGTCCAGGCCCCTCATGTGGTCAGGCTGACTGGGTCCTTCCCCTAAATGGCTTTTTCTCCACTCATTCGATCATGGCAGTGTTGCACAGCTGGGTGAGGGGGGGACCATGTGCTGGGGACTCCAGACCAGAGTTTCTCTGCTGAAGGTTGAACTAACCAACCACATGCTTTCATTTGTGTATCCCTATCATCATTGGACAGAGCATAGAAGTCATCTGTATCATCCTGCAGGTGAAGGCAGCTTTTCAGCAGCCAGTGACCTTCACTTCCTTGGTTATCCCCCCCCAGATCAAGGACATCCTGAAAGGCTCCCTCCGCTTCAACCAGAGCCAGCTGGAGGCCGAGGAAAACGAGGAGATCACCATCGCCGATGACCACTACTGCTCCACAGCACCGAAAGGGGTGAGCCGCGGCAGCCACAGGGAGGCGGAGCGCATGGGGCTGGCACCCAGGCTGCAGGTAGGCCTCCCCAGCTCCTAGTGGTGCAGCTCTTAAATTCAACTAGGTCTGCAGGTCTTAGTGGATTAATTGTGTTTGGGGGGGGGGGGCATGGTGGGGTGTTTTCCCATCACCTAGGCAACTTCGGTGTCATGCCTGAACACGGAGGGGAAGAACTGGGACGACTACATCTTGATCTCACAGGATGAGGACATGCAGCCAGCTGACGTGGAGGAGAAGAAGCCAGTGTCCCAGCCCCTGAGGTCTGGGCGGGAACAGCCCAAACTGGAGCAGGAGCCAGGGGTCTACTTCCAGGACCCCCTGATGAGCACTGCGTCTGGGTCCTCCAGTCCTGATGAGGGCAGCACCCACAGCAAGGACTCCGACTTCACAATTGTCAACCCCATGGACCTGTGAAAGCCCACTCAAGATGGCCGCTCTCTGCATACCTGTAACAAACTCCAGCAGAGTCCCTCTGGCTGAGTGACCTGCTTACCTTCATGCATGCATGGAGTGTCGTCTCCCAGCAGACCTGCCCCCATGACAGTCACTTCCCAGAATCCTTAGTGAAGTGACCAAAATGTGCTTTTCTTCTGCCCCCCCCCCCCCCCCCCTCCCCCTCCTGCCCCTCCCTTTTTTTTTCTCCCTCTTCCTC
>JAACJT020000038.1:1644283-1656272 GCA_009936485.2 Gymnarchus niloticus
CCCCACTGCCTTATTGTTTTTTTGTGTCCTAAAAAAAGAAAAAAAAAACCCCCAAAAAAAACAAAAAAAAAATTTTGCATGTTAAAAAATCATAGTCCCCCCCCCCCCCCCCCAAAATAAAGTTTAGTATGAACAACACAAATGATATGTCCAGCTGAGAGCCAAACGACAGCAGAGAGGCCAGTGAAACGTCCAGCCATATCAAAAGGGACCGAGAAGCTAAACGTAAACATGGAGGACAAGTCCGGCAGGTGAGGACGGACCCGCTGAGCGTAAAACCAAAGCGAGAAATCGAAAGTTGATAACTGGCAGAGCTGAGACCACACAGGACTGATGTGAGCTGACAACATTTCTTCAAAAGCAATCGGCTGCTACTTAAGTCTCCTGTCCATTTTCAGCACGGCAAGACACGGCGGGACTGTAAAACGAGCGTCTCAGGCATCCGTCCGCTCGCAATTCACAAAAGCACCGCCTGTGTGAAAACATCGGCGGCGACTACTGTACCTACGTCAAAAAAGAAACAGAAAAACAAAATTTACTATGAAGATCCAGCGGAGTTGCGTGGGTGTCACGTGTGTGAAACAAGTGCAGTCGATTCGAGGAACCTTGCAGCTCGCAATTTAAACAGGAAGGCAGCAGCAGAAGTTGAGTTTCCGTCGCAGAGCAGCAGTGGTGCACGCGAGCACCTGCCGAATCCATGGGAATAGACGGGAGCACTCCGTCTGCCCGGCAGTCAGGAGTCGGCCATTCGGTGTCTTTCGGCACTGATTCAGCCTGCTTTCTGTTGGCTGCCGTGTGACACGGATGGGCCAATTCAATTTTATTTATATAGTGCGTTTAGCAAAGAGTACTGTCACAAAGCGCTTTACAACAGAGCAATGTGTCTGCTGCTCAGGGTCCCAGGGAAGAAGTCAAGGGCGAGATGGTAAAGAAGAAACCTTGGGAGGAACCAGACTCAAGGGGCAGGCCCATCCTCCTCTGGCCAGTAGCGGGCAGAACAGGAAATGCAAACTGAAAGGTGAAAATAAAAGAGGCATTTAAAAAAAAATGACATGCAAGAAAAAAGTGGAAGTAAAAATACACATGGATGGTGTTGATATGAAAGATGGTCTTTGGGCCTGTGAACTGACTGGCACGCACGTGTACACACACACACACACACACACACACACACCCTACCCCTGCCTCCTGGATCCCTGCTACTCAGCACCCAGAATCCATAGAGTGACCAGACAAACAGCCTCCCCACTGCAGAAGCTGAGTGGTGGCTTAGACTTCTCCTTCAAGGGACCAACCAGAGGGACACCAGCTGGTAAGAAAATGAAATAAATGGCCTGTATGTGGAGCTTGTGTGTTCTCCACATGTTGTGTGGTCTTCCTCTGGGTGTCTAGGTTCCCTTCCGCAGTAAACTGGCCCCTCTAAATGATCTGCAAGCCATGGCCTGGTATCCCATTCAGGAAGTACTGCAGTCAGGTGCCCTCCACTCCTTGGGATAGGCTCCAGGCCCCCCACAACCCCATTCTGGATGGGTGGGTGGATGGATGGATGGAAGGATGGATGATCAGGACATGATACCCCGTTCTGGATGGATGGATGGATGGATGGATGATCATGACAGTTTAATAAAAAGTAAATACAAAGCCATTTCAAACTTCATGATTTTGCGGTTTTCTGCAAATTTCCTTCATAAATAAAAAAAATTAAGTATCAATCAATAAATAATCAATCCTTTCATTTAAGGTCTTATTCCTTTACTAATATTTAAAGGTTGATCTCTCTTCTTCCTGACCCAGCATAGGTCTGCATTCAAAAGAAAAATAATTACATTCCAGGCAGAGTTGAACCCTCAGCAACACTCTGTTTAACAGACCCTCTAATAAGGGCTATTACTTAGCAAAACATCTACCAGCATAATTTATTCATAAACCACCACTGTCGCCAGAGCGAATCCATAAGGATAGCTGAGATTCACTCTTGAGCTGGGAATTAAATTTAAGCTCTTCCAGTGCCCCAGGTGCCCAGGATGATACAGATGTACCGGTGGTGACCTAGCGTCACCGGTACAGCAGAGAGGACGCCGGGCCAGTCTGACTTGGAGATGAAGCAGGAGGTAGGACAGTCCATCCCTCTCACATCATTCAGTGTCCGGGTTACATGGAGGCGGGCGCTGTCCTCAAACCCGTTGACGGGCTCACAGAACCCGTAACTCACCTTCAGCCTCGGAAGACCGGGTTTGTGATCAGCTGCTGTCATGCCTTCAGACGAGGTGTTCATCCTAACCACGTTCACACACAAGGAAATCAAAAATATTTTTGATTTCGAGATCATTAATGTGTCAAGGGGCTTCTCCATACATTTCCAGGAAACCACGTTTCACACTGTCTCACGTCTGCACTACACTCGTACTTGCGACTGTGCGGTTTGAGTTTCTTTAATGTTGATGTTGGGAGACACCAGTAGCCAAGCGATTAGACTCAACCAAAGGCTACCACATTAAAAATCAATCATCTCAAACCTAAGACAAAACATCACATTCCCTAATACAATTGTTATAAAATTTAAACACATACCAAATTTTAAAAGTTATTTAAAATATCACCTTAAAATCCCAATAATTCTAAACACAAATTACACTGAGATTTAGCTGACTTATTTTAATCAGTCCTCACCCAACTACATTCCCCAGAAGCCCCTAGCTCACATCTTTAAAGTGACACCAGCTCCCAGGAAATTGTGGTATTTCCCCTCAATTTAAATCTACTGCAAAAAAAGAAAAAAATCAATTCACAATATCCAAACAATTACTCTCCACACAGCTGGCCACCCTGCACGCTGAGACACCATTTATCAAATTCAGTGGAGAAAAATATCCACATCTGTCCTGGGCACCTACTATATATATCACAGTTAAAACAGTATCAGGCATCTGGTGAGTCTTCAATAGTAAAGTCATGAAACAGACATCCGCTCCGTTACGTTTGAATAAAACGTAATTTCGCCCTCACGTCGATAAAGTGTAGCTCTCTATAAAAGCGTGTACAATGCAAATTCGTAACACAGCTACACACGTTTGCCTTGCTGCACTCACACTCTTCGAGGGCCAGATTTTCACCGGAGGAGCTAAGCTCGCATCCCTTCAACTGACGGCAACATCCTCCGATGCAGCGGCAGCCCGGGTGACACGGCGCCCGCCAGAGTGTTCCGAGAGGCCAACTGACGGGTTGGTGCCGCTACGGCGTACTGCCCGAGAAGAGCAAACTCGTTAACGAGAGTCGCACCGTGACCACGAACTCTCAAACTCATTAACACAAGTGACGACGCGACATGGTGGCCGCAGGAGTAATGACAGTGCAATAAAAGCCCGTGCAGTCCTGTCATATAAACAAACAAACAAACATTCATAGATGAAACAAACGGGTTAAGAAGAAATCAAATCCAAAATCATGACTGGGGATAATCTATATAATCCAGGGGAGATGAGGAGATTTCCCTGGGGGAGAGAGGACAATGGTAAACTTCGCGGAGCCGACATGGTCAGCCATCGGGAAAGGCGTGACGCAGGGACGCATGACACGGCAAACTGTGACAATCAGACAACATAGGCGTAGGAGAACAAAGCTGTCGTTTAACAGCTGGGACAGGACACTGTGTACACACTTCAGGTGGGTGGGAAACATGAAAACAAACCTCAGCCCCACCCCCCCCACGCCTCAAGGACAGGCGTACAGGAGGGGTATCGGGGTGGGAAGGACGGCTGTCAAAGAAGAGGGAGGAGTGACTGTTAAGTAATGCTAATTAGTCTTGGCAGAAAGTTCCTACTAAGCAAGAAAGCAAAGGTGGGTTTGCTCGTACATTCTGTTCTCTCTCGTTCTCTCTCTCTCGCCAAGGTGCCTGCTGGTGACGACCGGCTGGAAGAGATGAGGGGACCGTCAGAGCAGGACCACCAAAGGCACGGCCCATTCTAATCGCTGGTGACATTTCCACAGCACTGAATGTTTAATTATAGACATATTTGTATGAGACTATAATCAAACTCCCACTCCCCTACTTTCTTAATGGATTCTAATTAAAGTTTGATCCTAAAAGCAAAATTGCGATGTGGGTCATTAGCAAGAGAGCGCGTTGATGTTCTAATTAACAGAGAAAGGAAAGACACTCCAGGGTTCCCGGTGCACCGAGGTCTGGGATGCCTGTCAATGACTGTGGGTGGGACTTAATAGATCGGGGGGCTGCTGCTGCATTGGTGTAAAACGGACCAACGAAGGGCTGGAGAAGCTAGAAGCAGAAAGAACACTGGAGACCGGCTCTGAAAATAGCCTGTGGCCGACTACGACAAGCAAAATACCGTGCTAATGGAGGCAAAAAAAAAAAAAAAAAAAAATTACAACACCATTAAATTTGATACACAGTCACCCTCCTCACGTCCTCTCCTTTCTGGCATGAGCTTCACGGTCGCCTTGACCCTGTACTGGATAAGTGGTTATACAGGGTGGGTGGAAGAATGGGTTTTATGTGGAGACAGCAGAATTTAAACCGATTTATGACCCGATTTCAGAATTGTAAAGTCTGAAGGCATTCTAGGGTACCAATGTGTCTGTACAGGGAGGTAGGTAAGTTTGGCAGGTCTCAAGACCTCCTTTCGGTTTGAGGTAAGGTCTCTCTTTTCTCACAAAAGTCAACGCTGACAGCACAAGAAAGGTCAACGGCCAAAATAAAATGGCAGCGTGCCAAGGAATGCGTCTTCCTGCACCACATTTCCTCTGCAGCTCATAATAGCAAACTGCTCCTTGTCACAATTTATTTTGCAATATGGCACAAAAACAGGTCCAGGCATCAAGCCTTATGGGTAAGAGAGAAACTGGTGGCCCATCCACACTCCAAGGAAGCGTCCAGCCTCGGGTGTTTATCCCACATTCCCTGAGATGGAGGACTCTCCGGACACTGGCTGCATAAACACCAGCTAACAGGAGATTTGGGATACCAAGGAACGTCCACTGTGAGCCGACTGCATGTACAGGATATAATGCGGGCGCAGCTACTGCTGACTTCAGTGGGGGTGGGTGAGCTTAGCTGTCATTTCCACTGCTGACAGAAGGTACAGGATTTTAGCGGCAGCCACCCGCGGCATGTCAGTCACAGCCGCTCCCGCACCCTCAAAGCGCTGTTCGCTTCCTAGTGCAGGACAGCAGCACTGCGGATCTCTGTCCCGCTAACACTTTTACACTAGTGTGACGGAGCCAGTCACGACCACTTCGGCCCCGGCCCCACCTTGGACCCCACTCTCACTTTGACGCTATCTCCTCTGAGACTGTTTCCTGTCACAACCCTCAAACCGCCACTTCCTCTTCTCGTCAGCAAGCGCATTCCTGACTGCGGACGGAGTGACGAGACGACGGCCCTGCCGGGAATCAACCGCTTGGCCTTGGACGCAAGTGGCCAGTGTTGTTGGGGAGACATGGAGATGCTATACTGTAGTCATCTCTGTCGCGTGTGTACACACAGATTCGCACAGCCGGGGGGCCACACTAGCATACTACTGGAGGCATCCTAGACTTGGAAAGTAAACACCACGCAAAACAACTTCCTTTAGAATGACTAGCACAAAACTTACTGTGGTTAACTTGGTGACGGAGTTCATCTGGTAACAAGCAGTCATCTGCCTTGTGTCTGTTTTGCTGCTCTTAGAAACCAAGTGTCTTATCCTTCATCTCCGACCGCCACCCCCGCGCTGAGAGCAGGCCCCTCCCCCACCACGTCCACACCACCGGCTTCCTCCCACGTTCCCACGAAACGGCGACGTGCGCAAGACAGAGTACACCTGGACAGCGCGCTCCACCTGGCCCACGTGTGCGGAGCCCGGCTGAGTGGTTCCTCACCTGCACGTCTCCGCTCCGCGACATCGGTGACAGACGATGCCACCCAGCGGGATTGCCGACAGGCTGCAAAGCCTCCGCCAAGCAGCCCCAAGACATGCCAGGTATCTGTTAGAACCTACATGAGCGACGGTATAGATGCACAGCCACAAAATGGCAGTAATAGGAACTGGGAGAGTAGGTGACCACAATTGACCAGTTAGATACAGTTGTCCCAGACTGGGATCATCCAACCATCTTCCTCTCCCCTACCCTAAGTGGGATCAGGGGACACCCTTGAGCAGGGAGGATTCGAACCCTCGACCCTGAAGCAACAGCGAGCTGCGGTGTCCTCGTACGTCGGAATCAATTTTAACTAATCTTTTTTTGCCATTATTGCTGCTACTCTATGCCACCGATCATGAGAGTGACTCCAAGTGTCAATTATCCAATTTTCCTTGCCTTCGTGCTTTCGGTCTTATTTTTTTGAGGATGCTCCAGATCGATCTAAGAAGGCACTCCACCCTAACTCACACGCAAACTCACGCATACTCGGACACCGGTCTAACGTATATGTCGGCAAAACAAGCACTGGGATTCATTCATAAGCTGGCAGTTCTGTTTTTTCAAAGCACAATTCCACAGGGGACTGAGCTTACAGGGAACCATTAAATCACAGATAACGGGGCTCGGACTTACACCTGTCCACACACCGCCTCACACCTGTTGTCGTGGGAGATCGCCTCATCACTTCAGTACAGCCAGGTCCTTTTAAGTTAAAAAAAAAAAAAAAAAAAAAAACAAACAATGTGATTTAATTACGTCTTTAAAAACAGATCTTGACACCAGTAAATTTCACTATCCCTTTAATTCTCGAACTCGAGGCAGAAACAAAGTTAAGCCGGACTACCTCATTGTCCAAATCTGAAGGAGATGGTGCACTTTATACCTCCACACCACCAGGGGCAAACTACTTTCCTGACACTTGTTTTATCCACATACAAATGAGGTAATTAACAAAAGTTAATCTATAAACATTAAACCATGCCAATATTAGCGAACGACCTGTCCATGCTCGTGTAAAGAAAGGCTCTTAAAGGTCATCGACAGCAGATGACAACACCAAACAACAAGAATCTGAGTGCCCTCTCTTCAGCCTCCACAGCAAGAAAATACTTCCACAGAATCAGCTCCTGCCGCCTGTGCCACACAGACCTTCGGCAGGACCAAACAGCGTCTGTTACTCGGGATAAATTATTCAGCGGGACACAGAAATGTCAGCCTATGAGCAGGGAGCACCCTGATATTTCATCCCATTTCACACCCGTGGCCGACTGGACGCTCCTGGTACCATCGAGCATGAAACGGGGAGTCCGAAGGCGAACCGTGACGGGGTACTCCCCGCCACCCGTACACACCGGGCCGCGGTAAGACCTCAGTGAGCCACTGACCCTGGTGAAAAGCCCTGCGGATTCCTGTGAACGGGGGTGAGCGCGTGCACGCACGCGTAGCACAAACAGCTGCCGCCATGATGATTTAGACCCTCGTCACAGCCAATGTGTTTTCACTAACCAAAAAAAAAAGGGGTTAACCCAGCAGAAACAGCCGACTGCTTCACCTGAATGAATAATTTAGAGACCACTCCAGCCTGCCCCCACCTGCCATTGGAGATTAATCCTCCAGCTAAAGTGCTTTGCCGTCACGCACAGTAATTACCTCGGATGCCTGACAGCAACGGCGACCGGGGCCCAGCACCTAGGCCCGCCCGCCAAAAAGGCGCGAAGGACACCTTTATCAGGCGCGAGGGAGGCGTCCGGCGGAATGCAGTTATGTATTTTTCAAGGGACCCGATGGGTTTAAACGTCCTGAATAAAGCACACGCACACCGATCAAAACAATTCTGCACGGAAAATATCCTCAGCAGTCATCGCCTACCGCTCAAGTACACCACTGCCGTCTGCGGACAAATAACCCCCGCCTACGACAAATGGGCTGGGAGTTTGCCAAAATTCTGTTCTTTTTCCCGTTTGTGTCATGTGTGTCATGTCTCTTACGTTCCGATAAGTACGGGAGGTTACGCGTTTGGGGGGAAAATGAATGAAACAAGAGCCATCCGACATGCTGTAAATAGCCGGCTGCATGTCCCTCTGTGGGGAAGCTTCAAATACCGTTAAAGGGATTGGAATCGGGAAAGTGAAGATGTCGATCGACCGATTAGGCCAACATCCCGCTCAAACCTGCCACTCTCGGTACCCGCTGCTCCCGACGTGATTAATGGAAGCGGCGAGCACAGAGCAGTGAGGCTGGACCCGTCATCCTTACCGCCATAACAGACAGCGGGGGATCGAATCGGGCCGGACCCAGCCCGAGGGCCGCCAGACGCAGCGCAACCCTGCCGTGTCCCGATCTGTTAGTCATGACCATAGGGACCGAAACACTCTGCCGGAAAATCAGTTATGGGCTGCAGCAACCTTGAGCGAAGTGCTTAACCGAAACTGAAGATCTATCTGTATGAAGCAGTACCAACCAGAAAGGACTCTCCGGCAACTAAAAGAGAAGAGGATACAACAGACAGCTGGGTGTTAAAACGCTACTCAACATCCAGGTAGAGATGTCCCACAAACAAGCCAAGGCTTACTGCCAACAGCACCCCACGTGGCATTTTCTCTTCCTGTCAACGTGCCTCTCCAAACACTCTCACGCCGATCAGCGCGTCATGGCTTTGGTTTCCATAAACGCATGTTTACGACGACAGCCTGCCCAGTAAACAACGGGCTGCAGCACCGCCCACCTCTTCAGTAATGCTGATCAAATTCCATTTCGGTGAGCTGCAATGTGGCATCGCTTTGGTCACGTTTGGAAGGGCGGCTTTGCGTCACAGCGGCGAGCCGCTCACCGCGGGAATCTTCGGCAATGAGCCTCCGCAAAGGTCACTGACATCACAGGGCTGAACATACACAGGTGTCGTATCACCACTTCCAGGCAAACGAAAACATTCTCATCTTCCTCAGCTCCGAGCCAATCAACACATTTTTAATAATGAATCAAGACAATGTGGGCAACACGAAGGCTGACTGGGGAGCTCTGCTGCCTGACACCTCCAGGGTTGAGGGTTCAAATCCTGCTTCTGCTCTGTGTGGGCAGAGTTTGCAAGTTCTCCCCAGGATTTCGTCCCGCAGTCCAAAGACATGCAATAAGGCTACGTAGTCTCCAGATTGGCTATAGATTATGACTACGTGGATCTGAACGTGCCCTGCGATGGACTAACATCCCATCCTAGGTGTACTCCACTTGTGTGCTCTGTGCTGCCTGGGGTTTAGCTAGATGATCCTGTGTTATTTAATTCGCTGCCCCCGCAGCCAAACTTTGTCTACCTACCTACTTTTAACCGAGGACTCCTCCAAAACACTTTACAGTCGCTCACGCATGTTTATCCTCGGGTCACGTCAGTCAGTCTCATCTCCTAGCGGATTAACAAGTTAAAAAAAAATTTAAAAATCAGACAGTGAACACCGCCCAGCCTGTCCTGATTGGTTAGATGCTCAAGCTGAAGTCAGTTCATAGTTTAACTTTTCCAGGGCCCAGAGGGGTAACACACACACACACACACATACACACACACAAAGGTAGGTCACAGCCGTAGTTACAGCTTCCATTGCAAGCACAACCTTGCACCAGCTGTACAGTATCTGTGATGAGTCCTTGGGTTTGTTGCCATGACAAAAAAAAGACACAATAAGCATGAACCGAAGACCTCAGCGTGAGGCTTCTTGTAAGTGAGCGTTTGATGTCTGTGTGCTACCAACACAGAGCCATTATTCAAAACAGCGTATCTGTTCTGAGGTGATTCAGATATTCTGGGGGGGGGGGGGCTGAGCAGTTTTGGTTATCGGAAGAAATCATTACTGTGGCATTTTTCCTGCCAGCAGATGGCGTCACACTCCCCGCAGAACCTTCACTCTGATCTCTTCGGAGAAACCAGCAGGGACCTTCCTGTAAAGGGGAGGGTGGGGCGGGGCCAGATCTGGGGCTGCGCGCACCTGCGTGGGAGGCTGCGTTCATAGCGTTCAAGGACCACCTCCGACCCCATAGCTGCTGGCAGAACGGGCCCAGTCCGGGTTTTAAGAGCAGGACGGTCCCCGGGCCCGGTGATGCCCCCAGAGAAACGTGCTGCGTTGACTCCAGTTTCTAAATTTCGATGAGCAGAGAGCACCGAGTGGGTGTCACAGTTTACCACCTCATCCTACAACAGCTGCTCCACCTCGCTGCTCGGCTCGTGGGCAAACAAAAAAAAAAAAAAAAAATCACCATCAACACCACAGACACACAAACGAGCAGACAACAATAATGAAGTAGGACCGTGGAGAAGCAGCCGAATCCTGACCAGACATGAGCCAATATATTTCATAGGCAGTTGGGAAGCAGCAATGTGGTGGTTCAATGGGAGTCCAAGGTTGAGGGTTCGAATCCCACCCCTGTTCAGTGTGGGGTTTCCGCCTACAGGCCACAGACATGCACCATAATTTAGACTTTAACTGCATGTGTGTGGTCTGGCATTGCCTCTGTGCTGCCTGGGAAAGGTTTCAGCTTCTGCCTGACAGACATCTGGCTGGAAACGGGATGGATGGGGAACCTTACAAAATAGTGCCTGACTAAAACAGGTTCACAAGTCTACTTGGTAAGTCTGTGCTTTTCCAGCAAACCGTTCCCTCCATTAACAAGAGTACAATATTTACACTTCCTTATTTCCTCCAATAATGCTCATTATCTAATGAAAGCAGCACAGATCAGATACCCTCGGTCCTCACAGCTAAAGAAGGTGCAGGAGCCAGCCTCCAAAGCGGGGGACTGATTTATGATCAGGGCTGGGGAGAAAAAAAGAAGATATTTAAAACCATAAAACACAGACACCGTGAGAAGACCAGCTCTCAACATAACTGTGAACTCGCCGAGTATATTTTTATAGTTAAATAGGACCTGAGTGGGAGTTCTTTATTTTCTGTCCACTCTGAATTCCGAAAAGCCACCAATGTGGTCAATTCAGGGTATTAAACAGCAGGCACATTTAAGGAGCAGATCCAGGGTGGGGCAGACAGGGCAGTTGAGCGAGGCACTCTCTTTCGATGTCATGACCTGAACGTCACCGCGTTCTCCGCTGGGTACCGTGCCCTGGCAACACTGACCCCTACTGGCGGTCATCCAACACACCACGGTGCAGCCGTGTCACCGTCTCTACGTGGCTGACCTGGCAGATCACGAGGACAACTCTTCTAGCTACTACCTTCATTTATCTGTGCATACATTACACACACACACACACACACACACACACACACACACACACGTCTTCATATACAAACAATTCCCAAATAATGCTTCAAATTGCACCAATAATATCCGAGTTGAGCCACCATCAAATGCCGTTTCGGACGATTACAACTGGAAGCAGCTGCATGTTGGATGCTGCAAACTGCTGAATGGATGCAACACTCGCTGCATTCCAACACCTGTATAGAGACAGGCTAAACCCAGATGTCTGCGCAACTCTCGGGCCCTAAGGAGGTTAGAGCAACTTTTGCCAGCCTTGATTTTTTTTCCATCCACGCGTTGTAAAAATAAGATTTATTTTCCTCACTTTTGGTTTTGAATTCTGTGCTTCTAGGATGTCTTGGGTCAGTCTACTCACATTCCGTGATGGACATTTTTAACGGTAACTGGAATTAAATGCAAGTTTCCCTGTAAAGGCAAAAGGTTACCACGGCGCTGATTTCCCTTTGCCCGTTGTCATGGTTTCGGGAGCGGAGAACCACATGGCATGTAACAACAAACCCCACAGACTGAGGATACGCTGTAAACATGGGGCACGTGAACGGTGATCGACTACTCGTGGACAGAACTGGCTTCTTTTTGTTATCTTCCTATCGACTTTCACAGCGAGCAACAGATGAGATCTCACACACACACACACACACACACACACTCATGACTCCCCAGCTGTGCAAAAATCATTGCAAATGTTTTGTTCGTTACTAAAAAAAAGAACAACAAACAGGTCAGATGAAAAGCAACTCAAGTTCCCTGCACACAGACCTGAAACATGACATCCTCTCTGGGCCAACATCATACGGCAGGCTTG
>JAACJT020000038.1:1656372-1689452 GCA_009936485.2 Gymnarchus niloticus
GCCGTTGGGAAATCAAATGGACACACAGAAATATATCCACCCATGAAGAGGAGTTTATTAGAGTTTGTGCTTTTCAAACTCCAAATCCAGAACCTTGAGGAGTAGATGTACCCGGCTTCATCCCCCCGGGGGCCGGGACATCATCCAGCTGCTCCGTGTCACCTCGTGGGGGCTGTGGGTTTCCTGGGGGGGGGGGGCTAAAGCTTCAGGCCCTACGAAAGATCATTAAGGATGGGCCCACAGGTTTTATGAAGGCCTGAGTGCCCAAAGGAGAACTAAGGAACAGAACAGGAATTTGAGTAAAATGGCAGTCAAATGGGTTAAAAAAAAAAAAAAAAACTACACGGAACATAAGTCACAGACGATCTGTTCACGGTGTGCAGTACAACGCTTTCTGGAAACAGTGTGAAATTACAATAAAGTTAAAAAACTTATCCCATTAATCATTTAGAAGACCACATTTGAACAATTGCAAATCTTTTCGGGCCCACTGGCAGTTATTTTTCCGCTGTGAAGTTAAGTCTTTTTTTCAAGCAATTTTTCACTTCACTCTCCCAGCTCCTACCATTATTAGCTTTAATACGTGCGGTTAATTAAATGGACACTGTGCAGGTATTCAGCATTTTAAGGGGACTCGGACCACACAGTGAGCAGGGAATATTCCGGATGAACACGCAAACGAGCTCGGGGACAGAATTTGAGTGTGTGGCAGGGTGGAAGCTCCACCCCCTTTCTGGAGAGGCAGGCTTTTCTGCACTCGAGTCAGCATCACAAAGACCTTCACCTGAAGAGACTCAGAAGCACAGAGAAGAAACACGGTAACCAACTAAAATACAGACCTGACCTTTCACCTGACGTGCAGAATTAAAATGCCTCCCGGAAAAGCGGAGGTGAAATTTCAAACCCTTCTAACATATGCAGTGATAAACCACTAGTATGTTTTGAGCTAAAAGCTTTGCCTTCTACAAGACAGCAGCCAAATTAGCAGAAATAAAAAGTCTGCATAGGGGGCAGAATTTAGTTAATTTGTGCCAGGAGGAGACCCTTCTGAGTCACCTGAGCCCAGCAGCGATCATGGGATACATGGCATGGAGGAGGCTGGCAGTGCCCTGATCGCCATTCAGCGGTGCCTTTCCAATTCAGGCCCCATCTTGCCGGATGCCACCATTCTCCTCCCCCAGCCCACAGCGGCCTGTCAAGAGAGCCCATTCTCCTGTCCGGGTTTTAAAACGACAGTGACACGGAGGGGAGGGGATCGGAGCCAGTAAGACGGCCTCCGGTGGACTAACATTAAACTACACCACACCACAAGACCAAAGCTGGCAGAGGAATTGAGTGACACGACTATCACACAAGTTTCATAACACTGGAGTGAGCTGGCACTCAAAAAAAAAAACAAAAACCTCCATTTCATACACAGAACAGTTATGAGATGTTCGAAAAACGGTCCGTTTACGTCTGTTTCTGGAGGCAGTCTTTAGCAAATCCAAGCAATCCACAGCCACCCACCACTTCGTGAAAGGGGCCAGAGTCTTTGGGGGGCTAGCCCATTAAAGACAAGACATTTTTCTTATAATAACAGTTAAGTACAATGGAAATTGAAACAGAAAACAGCAGTCTGAGTTAAGGAGGCTAATGAACTTTCATCACTTTGGATTACTGTAAGTATTGGGGGGGGGGGGGGTTTATCCCTGGGAAACATCCCTTCAAAATAAGTCATAGCAACAATCAGAACTGCCCCCAGCTCACCACAAAGGTCTATGCATGCAGCAGTGAGTGTTTATAATTAACCGAATTCTGCACCAAGACGAATTTAAAGCAGTCAACTTTCTACAAGGAACAGCTCTGGACAAACTCAATAAGCAGACACCCTGAGCCATGTCATCTTGTAATAATCCTCAGCCGGTTGCCTGTATCGCTATCCCTGCCTCCCACTTCCCTCCGGTCCAGCTCACATTTGTGATTTATCGTGCATGATGCGAGTGTGGCTTTACAGCAGCACTATGTGTTGGTAAACAGCTTGACCACTGGTGGTGACCAGGGCAACGAGCATGAAAAAAAGGGAAGGAAAAACAGATACAAGGATGTTGTTGTAAGGGGGTCAGTAGGATGGGATTATTCTGCTTTGAATAACAATTAGAATATATTACTTGAGAGGCAAAATTCTCAAAAAGAAGCAAAAAATCTAATCTATATAGTCTGATTCCACTTGTGATCCTAAAATGTAGACAGATTTGAGTAGATCGATAACGTATAAAATATTACAGCCAACAGTCTAAGATCCACAAACATGTGACAGCAAGAAAGGGCTGTGTGTGTGGTCTTTCAGCATCCAGCCAGTTGCTCCATTGCTCCGCCCGACCTCCATCCAGAAAGGTTGCACAACATCCAGCCACAAGCAACAGACAGTTAAACCAGAGCACAGCCCGGTCCGGTACTGACAAGGCGTGCCGAGCTTTCGGATTAATCCGGAAATCTTCCGACAGACGGAGGGGTCTGGAGTGAGGACGGGGGGAAGGGAAGGCGGCGCGGCCTACAACAGCAAGTTCGCCAAACCGTTTTCCAGCATTTCCACTCAACAAGCTCCCTTCTCTACGGCACGTTATCGCAAGGCGACGGTATCACATCCCTCTCTGGCGTTTGATCTCGGATTTCCGAGGGACGGCTGCAGAAGACCGGCCCGCATCTCATCTTTGATGGAACCCCTCCTCACTGTGTAGGGTGCTTTAAGATGGTTAAGCGGCTCTGCTGCCCTACTTCCTTCTGCCGCGACCCCTTGCAACATTTTGACAGAGAGCCTTTGTCTCTATGAGCCAAGGCTGCATCTGAAACAAGGACTTTAACTGTTCTACGTATTTTTTTTTTTTTTTTGCAATGTTGCATTTTCTGGGATGGCAGCCCGAAGCACCCAGGGTCTACTTAGCTCACCCCAGCCAGATAGGCGAGGCATCTGTGTAAAACATGCCACGGCGAGAGCCCTCTAGCCGACCTAGCGAGCGTGACTGAGGATGTTACCGCGGCGACGGCACGCGGCAACCCAGAGAGAGACCAGGACAAACCAAGGGCAGTGCTGGCAACTGAACAGCCCTCCTATATGACAATGCAGGTGAAAACAGACAAAATAGTGTGTTGAGGACATGCATTACACTGTCCTCCAAGCCACTCCCCTTCTGTTGGCTTCTGACTGATGCAAGCACCAAAAACTTCCTCCATTGCTGATCGGTGACAGTTTGGTACCCTTTCTTAATCGGATGCTCCCTCCCTCCCTCCCTCCCTCATGCATGCAACATAACCCAATAATGCGATGTACGAATCTCTCCTTCTGACCAAAACAAAACGCATCATCACTTCGCTGGTCATTCTGCTTCCTAACAACAGACAGACAGACAGGGCTGCACACGTCAACAGGCCCTGTCAGAGTCAGGACACGAGCTGCCCGTGCTGGCATGCGATAGATGGAGCTGGTGCAGCCCAGCTGGCCAGACTTAGCAGAGATTTTTTTAATTAAGTATGAGAGAGGATGTAGATCCAAAGTCAATATCACACTCTATAATGTATCAGCTTCTTTGCCAGAGCTCCAAGGTTAAGGCAAACAGCTAACGTTGGACATGAAACCTCACTCAACACAAGAAATCATAGACCTTAACTAAACCTGACAGACAGGGCTGACCAAAATAAGACTGCATTCAGTGCAAATCAAGCACTCTTTCTGGGGATAAAATATTATACATAAATACACACACACACAGGCCAATTCCCTAAAGTGCTTTTATGTTTGTTTTTCATTAGCCAACACTGATCACGGACAGAATTCCAGCTTGGAAAAAGTGCGGTTTTCCTGGTACCTGGGACCAGTACAGCGACTGTGGAGGAATGCAGCTTTCAGTGTCTCCCACTACTGAGATGTTCCACCCACAACCATCTCCAGGAAAGTCTGCTGCCCACACGGCTCAAGCTCCCCGCGACAGAACCCAATCACCAACAAAGATCAAAGGACTGACACGACCAACGTCGAGGATCATCAGCACCTAAAATGAAAAATTACCGACACAGCACTCGTCCTGGAAACACATCATTCGCCTCGTTACATTTGACCATATCGAGAAAGGCATAGAACTCAACCCACACACAACCTCAGCCAAAGTAGAACGAGACCAAAAAAAAAAAAAAAAAAAAAACCTGTTTGGTCTTCCGCCAACTCAAGTTACCTGATCATAGGTGAAAGGTCACGGGATTCTCTTAAACTGCCCACTTAACCAAACTCAACCCCTGGCCGTACTGGTCCGACAACATCACCACAACGACGCCGATCGGCCCGGCGAGGCATCATTGTTCAGAAGACGCACAGTGCTCTACGGAGACCCATCTAGGTCTACAGTCAACACGCCAACCGCGAAATACGGCAGGCAGCCGTCCATGTCACACTGCGAGTCCTTCACCACCACCACCTTCCCCACTTGACTCGACTTCTATTTCCAGCTCAACACAAGTCGGTTTATATTCCGGAACCTTTTAAAGAGCTGGTATTTCTTGGATAAATAAAACACCTCGTAGCAATTTGTCTTAACACCCCCTGATCTTCGATAAAGCAGAGGATGCGCCAGCGAGCGTAGGCTAACCACAAGAACTAAGCTAATGTGACGTTTCTAGATTTTAACGTTCATTGATGACAGAAAAAAAAAAAAGCAAAGAAGCAAAGAAGGGGGGAGGGGAAAAAAAAAAACGAAAGCTCTTGAAGGACAGGCACAGTGGAACCACAAAACCTCCTTAAAAAATAACAAAAAAAAAAAAAAAAGTGACACAGCCAGTGTGACACTAACAACACACAGGAAAGACCGTTTGACACAAATCAAAAAAACAAAAACGTATTTGGTAGGCCAGAGCCACCAAGTGTGATGGCATCAGAAGACAATCTACAGAACACAGACAACTTGTTAATCTCCACCCAAAGCTCAACGCCTCCGTCCACAGGGGGTAAAACAGAACGAGGGTGTGAACTCACTTGGGGGGGGGACATTTATCAGGAGTAGGTATCTAGGTATTGAACAACACGTCTTGTGCAATGCAGCACAGGACGTTACCTCATGCACACAGCTGGTGAACATCACGCCAAAGGTGGCAGAAGAACCAACCGAACCGAAACATGTTGACATTTCCTTAAGCTTACAAGGCTGTCCAGCTACTCTCTCATTGCCACAGTCCTAAAAACATGTCCAGAAAGAAAAGGTTATCATTAATTAGTGCATTTCTGACACTCGTCCAGACCAGCAGACGCCTGGCAGACTTCTCTGTAGTTTCTGCATGAGCCACTCGTGCGAATTTTCAAACGTGAACTGGGCAGTCTGAAGATAGACACCACCCCATTCAGCCATGATGGTTAAAAACTTGTTAGTAAACATTTTACCGACATCCACATTGGAGACTGCAGGCTTCACATGAAGAATGAGCCAGTCCTCACTTTCCACTTTTAAACAGCCTTCTAAATGCACACTTCATCAGCTCAGCGTCTTTCACCGTTTGCTCGACACTTGGACGTCTGGAGAAATAAGGCACACGCAGAGCGTCCGGTTTTCACGGTTCTTAACTTGACACGTTGTTAGGAAGACGGACAGCAGGCAGACACATTCAACGGATGCATTTAAAGGAGTAAAGTAACATTTCTGCACAACGGAACTGCACTCTATGGTAGACTGGCATGGCATCCAGGGTGAATCCCGGCCTTGTGACCTATCCTGCTTGAGACAGGCTCCAGGCCCCCCACAACCGTGCATAGGATGAAGCGGGTGGATAGACCTTCTCAAAATATATCTTTATAACTGCCGGTAAAGCCGTCTTCTCAGTGCAGACACATACTCTCGAGCACAACCAAAAATAAATAAATAAATAAATAAATAAATAAATAAATAAAACACGAACATGCATGGTAGTCAAAGAATCATCCCAGTTTACCTCCTTGTTAACCACTAAACGTCATTTTCTCCTTAATACAGAGGATCTTATTTCAAGGATCCTAGTTGATAGAGACATGCCAGTAGGAGAATAAAAAAAAAGAACATGTTATGCTATTCTAAAAGCCCAGAGCATGTGCAGAAAAAAAAAAAATATGTATATACTGTAGATAAGCAAGTGGGCTGTCATCTGACACAGCGCATGTGTGCAAGAATTAAAGATCAGTAAACGTGGTAATAGATTTAAGGGGTAATCATGGAACAATAATGAAGAGTACAGATAATGGGATGATGCCGTCTGTGTGTCCTGGGAGTGGAGGCGTGATCGATGACAGGGAGGCAGGATGTCACTCTCCTGGGCTTCTTACCTTAATGATGCTGCTTCGCCGCGGTAAGTCCGATTTGGTGTCCAGCCCCGCAGCTGAGGTGTCGACCACCCCAGGGCTGTCGGGTCCGGGGGATTCGGGGCCAGCCGTGTTGGGCAGCCCACAGTTGCCGTTCGACACGGAGCCTTCCAGGCGCATCTCGCCGCCGGGAGCGGCCCCTGTCCTCACGGCGACCGGCGGCGGGGGCATCCGGACGCATTCCCCTGCGGGCTCCGTCATGGGGACCGAGGCGGGGGTCCGGATCTCTGGGGGGCGGGGGGGTCTTCGCTGGTTCTGGTACGGCTCGGCTTAGCTACACGGCTAGCGAGCCGTGGGGGTCCGCGGATCGCTCCCTCGCTGGCGTCTGTAAGCCTGCGGGAACTCCCATCTGAGATCGGGGGCTGCACGCCGGCACCGTGCACCAGCTGGCCTTTTGATACAAAGTTACCGTGGGAGAATCCGCCTTGGCAGCGTTCCAGCCTCCTGTATCATCTTGATTGCTACATTAAAGCAGAGGAAGAGAGAAAGCAGGTGAAAGGTGGGCGATCGCCGCGGTGCTTCTGCAGACCCGACCCGACACGGCCGGCCAGCCATCCCCAGTCGCACCTCTTAAGAGAAGTGGCTACTCGGGCTACCTAGGAAGTGTCATTGCCGCGGCTAGCTAACACCTCGGCGCCGGTCACTGAAGAGCCCCTCCAGTCGGCTCACCCTGCCTACGAAGGGCTACGAGCCGCGATCCGTCAGGTATCCAGCGATCGGCGGGCAGCGGCGGCTCGTCACCTGCTCGATCACTTACGGGTTAGTACGCGGGTTAGTACGCGTTAGTACGCGTTAGTACGATCACCCTCAAGCACGTGTCGGCACTTGGACATCCGCCTTAAAAAACGCATATGCATGGCGTCGACGGGTCCAAACACACCTGAAAGGCAACTTCGGCGATTTTAGGAGAATTAGAAAAGGAGAACGTGCAATTTGGGCTTTTGGCGACAATTGACGTTAGATCAGCAGGAACTGAAAGCCACATTTCGGGCTTGACCGAGAAGCTCGTCTGCCTACCATGGTTCCTCCGGAGGCGCGCTTGGTGGCTCTGCAGAATCCCAAGCTGCAACGGCCCGGCGTCGACAACGAACAAAGCGAACTGAGGCTGCAAGCCGCTTCCTCAAACTGGCCCAAGCAGCGATGAACCGGGCTGCTGCCTCGCAGTCGGACCCGCACGGCCACACAGTCAGCCGAGCGGACACGGCTCGCCGTCAGTCAAGCTGCACCGCCGGCGCCCATTGGAGCAACGCTAAGGTGCGCCCGCCTTTCGGAATGAGGGGGAGGTTCAGCAAAGCCCGCCCCTTCTGTATTTGCAAATCCTAATATAAACACCTACCATTGTAAATGACATGTCATTCAAGCGACAGCTTGGGACGGAATTGGATGCGCACGGCGAGAAACGCCCGATGGGAGGGGCCTCGGCCTCAGGCGCTTTCAAAATGAGGCGTTCCTGGAAAAAGTCCGCTTTGACATTGTACAAATGTTCAATATCGACACACACACACACACACACACACCCACACCCAGGGGCCACGGCCAAAGCAAAGCATGTGCCTCTTAATTCAAATACAGATGAAATATGTTGTTTGTGTAATTAAAAATAACTATTATAACTATACTATTATATAACACTTTCATGTTTTGTACATTAATTTTTAAAGTACCAATTACAAATCACATATGACACGGGCGCTCATTGTAACGTAAAGCCTTATTAATCCGTCACTAAAGTAATTCCCTTTTAGTAAGGTGACAACTGTTTAAATGAAGTCACGTGTATGTTGTCTTCGGTTAACATCTTCAGTTCTGAAATTATAAATCGAGTGCCCCAAACTGTTCAATGCAATCGTCCATTTTAATTCTTATATTGATGTTTTTTTGTTCCAATGCCTCATTTACAGAAGAAATGACAAAAACTTATGTGAAAGGATAAAATAAATAATCCAGATGGCAGAATCAAGATTTTTGCCTTGTTTCGGAATATAATTTTGCTATTCGTTTCAGTTTAACATATGAAGTAAACGTCATATTCTCCGTGTGTGCAAAAACTTGAATCTGTATTTTGCAAAATATCTACCACCGGTGGCGAAGGAGGCAAATGTTAGGCATGCGATATGATGCCGTGTAATATTTACACCTCCGTACAGTACAGTAATAAAAGGTTAGACTCAACAAAAGCGAACATGGCAGAAAATCAGCAGGGGCTGTAGGCCGGGTGGATGCCTGAAGCAACAATGAACAAATGCTGGAGGATACTAACAACCTGAGCTCATCATTACAGGAAAACCTTCTCTGTGCTTACAGTACAGCTGAGAGCCCAACATTAACACCAAATAGTATAACAATGTAACCAGCAACTGTCACTTTGGCACAAACTGTTTTCACAAGTTAAAACGTCTAAACATCAATTTCAGCAGCACGGTTTACCTAAAATAAAACGTTCTCCGAAAACGTTACTGTCAAAATCGTGGTGTATAGCCTATATTATTTAAATGAAGAAAAGCGGAGTAAATAATGCTCGATAATACATTTTAACTGAATAATTCAGTTTGCCCCTGTTCTCTGATGCATTCGCACAGCAGAGTCTAAACTGTGCACGACTCCCAAATTAATTACACTTTATACTGAGATGTAGTTTGAATTAATGGCATGGCTAAAATTACATTAAACCAACTGCATTAATGGAGTGATCCAGATAGATTTCCAGTGACGTTAAATCGAATTTATGGTAATTATAAGAATAAGTTCAAATGGATTTTTCTACTTTAAATAAATAATAAATAGTATTATTTATTTTCCAAGCATATTACTCATTTCTTATTGGCCCGTGATCAGTATAATAGCTGAAAGTCCGATGGAATCGTGCAATGAATAAGCGCATGGAATGAGCAAAATCAAATGAAAAACACGCGCCTATAGAGGAGTTTCTAAATGACTGAGAAATTAACTATTGATATGAGTCTGTTAAATATTTAGTGTCTTTAGGGTGAAACGACCCATTGAGACGACATTGCTTTAAGTTTATTTATAGGGAAAACGTGCCGAAAGGCTGCCGCAAAAATTAAACTTGGACTTAATGCAATTCCACATTTTTTTAAATTTATGTAAACGATCTATAAGCATCTTGGCCAGTAAGTTCCAAGCCTTGTGCTGTGTTCTGTAGTATCATTAGTTGACAAACCTTTTTGATAGGCTGTCCTTTGACAGACGGAGGTTATTCACGATCTAAATATGTTATGTTATGCAACAGCGACATCTGTTGGCCAACTGGCGTTGCTGCACAATCATTAAAACGGTTTGAAATACAATAAAACAACTTAAACACCGTAAATTACTTGAAAATACATCAAGTTACGTCATTATGTTCAAAATCGATTCATTTTCTAAGATATCTTGATTAAATGTTGCATCATCGGTTACGATTGTTTTGTTTCTTAATCTAATAAAGCTGTTTATCCTCATTTTAAAATGACAGTTTACGTCGAGCCGTTCCCACACTGCAGTTAACTTATTATCTTCCGTTTTAAAATGATTCGACTTTTGAAAATAAACATATATTGATCAATATTATAAAATTGCATGTGGTGTAAATTATAGTAACTTTCCACGATATTTAACAACAGTTTACATCTCTTTTTAGCAAATTAAAACCCATTTACTCTGATGTCAGATGGGTATGGTTTACTTCCAAAAGAGCGCTGACACGAAGTCATTACAGATTTTTTCCTTGTGGAATCTCGAAACAGTTAAATGACATCTGAAAGTTCGCAACATTGTTTGTTACTTGAGCGCCTGCACAAAGGAAAATGAGTCCTCTGAAACAGCTACAAAATGAAAGACAATGGAATTTCACAATAAGATGTGTGCATGCTTCTGTACAATTTTGTGGAACCCGTCATTGTACACTTTAATGGAATGTACAAGCAAAAAATAGGATTAGTTAATAATTCTTTCTGGCGTTAAACAAAAAGTGTGCAGTTAAATCATGTTCATGTTAAATCAGGTGCTCACCAGTCCTCTGTCAACCTTAAGAAACAACTGTGTTACTATGTATATAAGACTTATACACACACAATGTGTGTGTATATATAGTGTACATAATGTGTGAATTATATTTTTCCTTAGTTTATTAATTAATTACTTTAAATTTTACTTACTGATTTAATACTCACCAAACTTTGATTTTGTCAGACAGCTGTAACTATATTAATAATAATACAAAGATTCTTTATATCTTGGCGTGCTCCTTGCCAAAGAATGTAAAAAATTAAGGAAGCGTATCATATTTTCTGTCCGTCCTTGCTCAAGGACCTGAATGGTTGTCTAATCTGGAAGGAAACATGTAAAATATTTGTAGGTTCGAGACGAGAATAAACTATTCTCTCTCGGTGCAATCATAAAAGGTCTTTAACCATTTCTGTCTTTGATAAATTTCATTTAAGTAATGTCTATTGAAAAACGCTCAGACTACATGCCATTAGACAATTGCTAATATTAATTTTTCATTATACTTCTTTAATGTTACGTATTTCATGATGACATTCTAAAAGAAATAAATGTGCCCATAAAACTGTCTTTAATCTCTCTCTTGACTGTCTGTTGTTCTTATAAGGATAATCTTGGAAAATTAATTTTTCGCCTTTTAACTTCTTGGTATAGCTTTTATTCCGTCCATATATCAACACAGGCCTTCAAATTCATTTAGCTTAAATTATGGTGTACTGCAAAATTATTAATGAACCATATATAAATGTGTTATTAAATAACGTTTATCCCAATATATCATCTACCACGGAGGAAGAAGGCCTGGATCAGAATGATACGAATTTTACACACTTAGCTAATTATTGTACCTTTTACTTAAGCTTTGTTGCGTTATAGTTTATTAGTATGGGTATAGTCAGTACAGTATAGTAGCAGCAGTATAGGTATTTGGGCCTGTACATTTGCTGCCTTCACTCCTATAAAACATACGCATTCGGTTTATAAAGTGCAGTTCTTTTTTATACTTTAGTTGCAAGTATTGAGTTACAACGATTATCGTAAAAGCTGTGGTAATCACACCGACCCTAACTCGGTGTATTAACGTCAGCAGTTGTTTATATTTGGTGTTATGCACACAGCTCTCCGCCATTTTTTCCTATACTGCTGCTGCTCATTATAGATTAAATCACATTTATTTAATAGTACTTGTCAATAATGTCTTTTAACTTACTTCCCTACGTTTACTTCGCCTTGTATACCGTTATTATTATTATTATTATTGCTCTCCTAAGTTTCGCTAAATCACAAAATGTGCTTCGATAACACTTGTAATTCCTTTAAGAATGTTTTGAGATTTCTACCGTATTTGAACCAACCGATGACATTAAAGTGCACCATTCGCCAAAAAAAAGTTCAAGAAAAACTCTGGGCAGCATTACAGAACTATATGCTACCCGTCAGGCTTCCTAAATCTGAACAGCCATTGTATTTCGTGTGAGAGAGGACGTGATGACACAGTAAACGGCGAAAACCATTGATGTGTTTTTAGCAGTGTGACTTGATGTTCTAGTGGTGTTGGAGCGAGTTTTACACATATTCACGTTGTCTTCTAACGTCGTCCATTTTTACTTTGTGGATCGCTTTTTCCCGCCAATATGCTGCAGACACCAGTGTGTTTCGGCGCCTAGAATTAACACCCACCTACAATTGCTTACAAGTCTAGTTTCTCCCTAAATGCTTTGAAGAAACCAGCTTTGAAACGGCACACTGAATTAATCCCATCCATAAGAACTATGTCCACATGTAGGTTATTATGAAGGCAATTTACCAAACTATTTCAGCAAGCATCAGCACACAATATTTCATGATGTAGGGACTGTTGATGTCTGGTGAAACTTGTGGATCAGACACTCAATAACTGTGACAGGAATCTTTAGGTAATGGCACTGATGAATTCCATATCCAGAATAAAAGGAATCAGACCAGGTCCTAAACATTCGCTAATGAAGTGTGCATTTGAATACTTTCCCATACACAGTGAAGGCACTGCCAAGTGCGGTGCCATCTTATGGCTAGTAGTACTCTTAGGAGGCGGATGGACAGCTCTGCACCGTTTTCATGAGTGGCTGATTCGGGGTCTGGAGCCTCCAGTTAGCCTTCCTGATTCCATTGCCCCACCGTCTCCATGAAACCTCACACACCCCCTCCATGCACCACAGCAGAGCAGAGACAAAGAAAAATGGCACCAGCTGAATGGTAAATTCTATTCATGAGACCGTAGCTATAAGTGCTCCAAGAAAGCGCCCCACGGAGGGGATGAGCAGAATTGTTCAGAATGTTGTCTAATTTTACCATCATCCTCTTTTCCCTGACTGCCTCCAATAGGTCCAGGGTCAGTCTAATGATGGAGCTGGCCTTCTTGATGCATTAATTCAGGTGTTTGACATCATCTGACTGGATGCCAGCAGGCAACAGCACTGAAAAGCATGCTGGCCACTACGGACTGATAAAACATCCCCAGCAGCTCACTTCACACATCACCGGACCTGAGCTTCCTCAGAAAGTAGAGTCCTCTGGCCTTTATTGTACAGTGTCGCTGCGTTGTCTGCTCAGCCCAGTTTGCTGTTTGGGTGGATCTCCAGGTACTTATAGCACTGGAACACCTCCACTTCCTACCCCTGCATAGTGATTGGTCTCAGGGGCTTCATGTCACGCCAGAAGTCCACCCCAGACTCCTTTGTCTTAGTGATGTTTAGCTGCAGGTTGTTTTCCCCGCACCAGAAGACGAAGTCCTCCACTAGTTCTATCTACTCAGACTTATCTCCACTGTGGATGTATCCTACAATGAAGGAGTCATCTGAAAGCTTTTGTAGATGGCAAGAGCTGGTGTCGTACTGGAAGTCCAACATGTAGAGGATAAACAGGAAGGAAGACAGGAGAGTTACCCGAGGTGCTCCAATATTCCTCGCCACCGTCTACAACACACAGTTCTGGAAGACCCACAAACTGCTGTCCATGATTCTGGAGACTATGGGGGCATCAAGCTGCATTGCTCTGAGCTTGTTCCCCAGTCAAAGAGGCTGGTTGGTGTTGAAGGCACTGGAGAAGTCAACAAACATAATCCTGCCTGCAGTGATGGCCTTTTCCAGGTGGGAGTAGGCTCTGAGGAGTATGTGGATCAGAGGATCGTCCACATCTCTGTGTGCCTGATAGGCAAACTGCAATGGATCCAGGTGGTCTGTTACCAGGGGTTGACGTTGTTTTAGTACCAGCCTCTCCAAAGTCTTCATGATATGTGAAGTGAGAGCAACTTGTCTGATGTCCTTAATGGAGCTGGAGTGCCCTTTCTTTAGAATGGGGGTAACACAGGAGCCTTAAAGAGCTGGGGTATCTTTTCCAGATTCTGGGAGAGAAAAAACAGGTACTCCATGCAGGATGCTGTAGAGCTAGCTGGAACACACCTTAAGTACCTAAAGTCTAGTTCTCTGTAGACCACTTCCTTAGGTCTAATCATACAGTCATACGGCTTCTCCTACAGCCTTTATGCTGATGACATGCAGCTCTACCTGTCCTGCCTTCCAGAGGATACCACAGTCTCTGTTTGGATATCTGTCTTGCTGCCATCGGTGTGAGGATGGAAGATCATCACCTCCAGCTTAACATCTCAAAGACTGAGCTTCTCATCTTCCTGGCCAACCCTTCTGTTCACCATGACATTGTCCCACAACTTGGATCTTCGATGCTGTCCCTGTCAACGTCTGCCAGGACCCTAGGGGTAACAACTGATCACCAGCTTAATTTCACTGACCACATTTCTGTTATCTGTTGTTCCTGCAAGTTTTCTCTCTACAGCATCAGGAAGATCAAGCCATATATGTCTCATCATACAACTCAGCTACTTGTCCAGGCACTTGTCATCTCCCTGTTAGACTACTGCAATTCCTTACTGGCTGGATTACTGGCTTGTGCTGTCAAGCCACTCCGGATGGTTCAGAATGCTGCAGCACGCCTGGTATCCAACCAGCCCAAATGCTCCAGTGTTTTCCCTCTCTTTGTCTCTCTTCACTGCCTCCCTACAGATGCTCACCTCAAGTTCAAGTCTCTGACGCTGACCTTCCGAAACATCAACGGACTGGGACCTGCTTCCATTGACTCACTCCTCAGGACCCACACTCCACTTCGCCCTCTTTGTTCAGGTGACCAATGCTGCCTGGTAATCCTGTCTCCACATGAGAAGATCCATATGTGTACTCCCTCGATGGTGGAGCAAGGTTCCCATCTAAATCCAATCTCAGACTCCCAGTCGACCTTCAAGAAACACCTTAAGACTCATCTCTTCCAGGAACTCCTCTAGGTCATCTAATGACTCTCTAACTCATCCTCATGGGTACCTTTCCCAGAGCCGGCCCTGACCAATTTGGTGCCCTAGGCAAGATTTGAACCAAACATTGTATTCATAGACTGACTGAATGACTGAGAATCTGATGCTCTATCACTGGAAGGTAAGTTGGAGAGGGTGCGTACAGGTGGCTCAAGATTCACAGGGGTGGGGCTGAAATATTTCAAAAGTGCATCTTAAGAAGGAGGAGTATATATGTGACCATTGGGTGGTAGCCTGCATTATAATAATAAAAAGCTGATAATGGTGAAACCCAGCCAATAATAACACCTAATCTACATTATAAACTATACCATCCTAAACACAAACAGCAAGAGTAACCTAAAAACTAGAATTCATGGACAAACCATTTAATGAGCACTTCTCTCACATGATGCATGCTGTTTGCTTTACATTTAAGACTAATCAATAATGAAAACGCAAACGCTTGCAAGTATTAATTACAAAAGGGGGAAAAATAAAAAGCATTTAAATTAATTAAAGGTGTTTTATGCACCACGGTTTGTTATTGGGAAAATAGTGCACTGTCTTAGTGGGGACTGTGTTGTCCACACGGAAACGGATGTAGTACATGATGCAGTGGCTGGGTCCCTCAATGTCCTCACTATGTGCCTCATAGAGCATGTCCCAGACGGTCTCCTCCGTGCCGTCCTGCGGAGCCTCCTCAATCTCGCTTGTCCAATTCTTTATGGTCCTGGTGGCGACTGTGTATCGTTGAATTCAGCCTGACTGGATTATGTCTGTGATCCCATTGGGGACACAGGAATTTAAGTAGTGGTGGGAAAAATAATGATTACCGTTTATTGTCACAGAACAGTCTGACTGTATGGCGACCAGGGAAACAACCAAATGTAGTTATCTAAACCATCCAGTGGCTGACAATGCATGGTGATGCTACAGGCCATTGGGTGTAGAACCTCATTTGCCCCATCGCTGGTTTTATGCACCATTATACATAAACCTTAATCCAGTTACACAATAGGGTGGGTACTTGCTGTTAAACAACAGTTAGGATGAAATGCATGGTGGATGATTTCATCACCCATCAGTCTTTCGTAACTCCATACCCAGTACAGAGTCATGGTGAATCTGGAACCTGTCTCAGGAAGTAGAAAGCACAAGGCAGGTCCAGCTCAGATCACTTTCACAGTGAACCTGCCACATAAATCCCTTTTCAGTTTATTTGGCTGTTTGCAGTTTTCCTTTTTTGTCGTTCTTTCAGTGTCTGGTAGTTAGCTGCAGGGATCTGATGATTACCTGATGAGTTATATGCTCTCCTATTTCCCCTTGTCTGTCACCACCCACCACTGCATGCAGACAGCTACCATGACGCTCAAGAATTAATAGCACTAGCAGTTTTCCATGCATGTTACTGTTGGAAATCTAAACTGTTGTTGTCTTCCACGGAAAATGCAGGAAAAGATTATGCTCAAGGGTTGCGGGCAATTTATTGAGCTGCAATACGTCTTGAAAATGTGCACTTCCAAATGACATAGGGGCTTTTAATTATGCTCGCAGAATACTAAACGTGAACCCAACAGCCCAGTGTGGGCTGTTAGTAGTTTGAGACGAGACGAAATATTGGGAAGAGGTAATGGACCGGACAGGGTTGTACCAGGGCAATAACGCAACCCAGAATAGCGAAGAGCTGCTCTTCAACTTTAGGAAGCAGGAGGCAGGACATACTTCCATGTACATCTTCAGGGAAACTGTAGAGAGGGTAGACAGTGTCCTTGGAGTCATCCTCACTGGGGCCCTGAGTGGTCAGCACACGTTGCAGCTACCCTGATTCATTTATCACTGATTGCTCATCATGCTGTGGACACTTCGTAATGCCATATTTCACACTCACTGTTGTATCTGGTGATTACTGTGTTGTGTTATTTGCTCTCTCCTTTATTGTTCTATTATTTACTGGTGTGCATTGTCATTTATCATCATGTCTGCACTTCAGTTGTCATAACTCTGCACTGCACACACAATTAAGAATTTCACCGCACCTACTACATGTGACAATGAAGACTCCTCGAGGTGCTGTGTGTCTCCGTGGGTTAGAATTAGTCTTGAAGTTTGCCGGTTCAAATTCCACGGCCGGCAGTGTGACCGTCGATTGAGGCCAAATTTCCTCCAGGGGTGTTGAACGCTGGCTGATCCTGTACTCTGACCCAAAAACTGTCTCACCTATTTATGGAGAGCAAAATGGGATATGTGAAGACTAGTTATTTTACACGAGATACCAAGGCTTTGAAGTGTGTGCAGAGTGACCAATAAAAGTTTGTGGTGAACTCTGGATCGATGCCTGCATCGTAAACAATGACACGTGAAGCCTTGCTGCCGTCTGTATTACGACTGTTTGGGTGCTGACTTGAATTATGGTGCCTGATCGGACTGTGTATAAAAGACCTCTAAGAGAAATGGCAAACTTTATCAACTTGTGGTTACTAACATTAATAGTCATTTTGTGCATTTGCTACTTTGCTGAGTTTGAGATGGACTTATAGTCATATACATTTTATACATTACCTTTAAGGTGATTGTGTTAATGATCTTGTAAATATGCTGCTCAAAAAAAAAAAAAACAATACAAATGTTATTCTTTATTTATTGATATTTTTGACAGTGGTTACTTAGTTCAAAGAACTGGTGAGATATGTCACATCACTGAGTAAACTTGTAATATTTTTGCCTGTTCTACCATCAGCTCAACTGTTGGCATGGTATTTAAATTAAGCATCAAGAAATGAACCTTTTCTCTGAGTCCATTACCAGAATGATTCAGTGCTCCATGAAGCTTTATGTCACATCACTTGTGATAACTACCTGATTTCCCCTTGAGGATGAATAAAGAATGACTATTCTTTTCTTTTGAATACTTGCTGGTGACAATGCCATCCCTCAAGTCAGACGTTAAACCTAAATTTCTAATTCACTGCGGTCTTTGAGGACCCCTAGCCCTGTCAGAGGCCGCCTATAATCATCTCATTAATAGTAATTCCTCACCATCTTGCCCTAAAAGTGATGCATATTAACTATTCTGCCACAGAATGGCTGCTGCATGTCATCCAATTGGTGGTGCATAATAGTATTGATTAAATGGTCCTCAAATACAACATAAAGCTTTAGCTGCTAATAAAATGCCATTTACCACAACTGTTACCATGACCATTACCATTATTATTACTGATTTAATAATAATTTAATGGAACACAGATTGAAATGCAACTTATTTGTAACCAAGGGTATAATATCCCTCCCAATACAGTTGCTCAAATGGCTTAAGAAAGTGGCATCAGCAATCATTAAGATTTTTACCTGTCCGTTTATGAACGGTATTGACTAGCAAAAAGGTATCATGTTGTTCATATGCGATTCATGTATTCGAGGTATATCACCGAAAATAAGACCATTGTTCATTCTAAAGACAATATGTTTTTATTTTGGATATAGTGTGTATATTTAGACAGTATATTTTAACCACCTTAGACAGATCAACAATTACTTATAACGTGGTCCTGAAAAACAGAAAAATAAAACTATTAACTATCATCCGTATTGACCTAGGGTGACTGTGCCAGTCTGGCGTACCCTTCATGTGGTTTCATATTTTCCTATTTTCATTAGCCTATTGTGATTTATTTCATGGCGACGATTCCATTCCCCGGCGACCTCCACGTCTGAGGGATGGCCAGCGAGGCACGCAGTCTCTTCAGCAACAGCCACTTAAAGCACGTTTAGTTAAGTTCACTTTGCCGGCACTAGCAAGCAGAAATAACGGAGTCCCGTATAGGTGAATATCAATTAAACGGAGGGCGTCGCTAATTAAGCCGTTCAGCTGAATGGGGGACCCCCACGTCGAGTTAATCTTTGGCCTTCCCCTAATTGGCCTGAAAAGAGGTCGGGGGGCGCGCGACTCTCTGCACGAGCTCGAGCGCGCGGCCGCCGGTGCCTGTTGGCTGCTCTCCCTTCGGCCGACAAAAAAACAAAAAAAACAAAAAAAAAAAAAAAACCCCAAACAAAAGAAAGAAAAAAAACCTCCCCAGAAAGTTTTATGCGTGGCTGAGAGTCATTAATTTATTCTGCAGTTTTAACGGTTTTAGAATTAAAGATGGTGAGTGTGTTCGGCCTAACTGTGCACGACGACGATTTTGCTCCTCAGTGAAAAGTCACCTCCGTGACGCCGTGAGCGGGTCGGCGGGGTTCGGCGGGGTTCGGCGGCCCTGTGAAGTCGGGCAGCGCCGTCGACTGAAAGTCGATTCGGCCGAGATTTTTCCCTCTGGCCCGCGGTCGGAATTCGGCGTGACCTTCAGCCGATCCGTGCTGTGTGGCGGGTTCGTTAGCTACTGTCAACCGCCACTAAACGTAGCGATCGGAGGCGAACCGATTTTTTAAATCGAATCGGCCAGGGCGCTTAATGAAGCTAACCCGAATCACGGCTAGCTGGGCTGAACATCGCTGCCGTCGGTTAGCGTCGATTTTTCCAGCTGTTCGTCAGCTCGGAGAAAACGTGTGTACGCTGAGTAGTTTGGGGCTTAAAGGCTATTATTATTATTATTATTATTATTATTATTATTATTATTATTGTTGTTGTTGTTGTTTCTCTTAAATCCCTGACTAAGTTCTCAATTGTCTGCTTTTGAAGGAAATACAGAAACCCAGAAATGGGGCTCAGATGCCGCCTTCGTTGCAGTTGTCGAACGGGTACATCTTGCCGGAAGGTAAACTGACGCCGAACACGCTGTTCGTGGGCGGCATCGATATGAAGGTAGGCGATGAAGGCTGTCCGGCTCTACGGGCGGACCCTTTCACGGGCCGCCGGCAGTCTAAGGCCTCTTGGTTTGCAGGTGGATGAAAACGAAATCAAGGACTTTTTTGCAAGATATGGTGCCGTTAAGGAGGTTAAGATCATCACGTATCGTGGGGGCATATGCAAGGGGTGAGTGCTTTCTGAACCAAGGCGTCTAATGCTCCTGCTTGGAAAACTTTGCCATGGGTCTCTTTAGTAGATCCACGTTGGATCGTCACAGTTTTGCCAAGGTGGAGGTAAGTTAGGGCTAGGCTAACTTACCTTGACAAAACTGATGATCCAACATGGATCTACTAAAGAGCTCTACCTCAAAGGCTTGATGGATGGATGGATGGATCTGACCTCTTGTCCTTTTTGGGTTGGTTGCACTGACCTTCCCCTCCTTAGATACGGCTTTGTGTCCTTCAGCGAAGACGTGGACATCCAGACAATCGTTGAAGTAAGATGGGCAGCTGAGAATGTAGGATGACATGAACACAATGACTTCCTCATAACCGGCATGTTCAATTTTGTCCCCGTTACCAGCAACCGATCAGTTTTAAAGGGAGGAAACTGAAGTTGGGCCCAGCGATCATGAAGGAACGCAGCTCGCGTGAGTCTGTCTTTGTCAGGCTCCTTGGGTTCCACGGGGTTCCATGAACCCAAGTAGAGACCAGCAGTGCTACCACATGACCTGCTTTCCTGTATAACACATTCGAGAGCAGAGCAATACCAAAGCCAGTGGGGCTGATGCCCGTTGCCCATGCTCAGCCTTCATTTTGTTGAGGTGTCTAACTGAGGCTGGCAGTGTTTAGTTAGGCAACACCTTGGACAAGATTCTGGTCTTGTGCCTCATGCATTTATGGATAACCAAAGATGAATTGGATGGAACATTTAGAATCAGTCTTACCCAGTAAATTACAGAAGCCCAGTGTGATCACAAAACCACCCTGATTGGACTTTTTTTGTCCGTCAACTTTCAGGTACAATGCAGTCCCATCTGGTAGGGCCTGCCCCCTGGGTGAGCCCCACCCCCTATATGTACTGCCCTTGCTGTATACCCGTAGGCAGTAATGCAGCACAGCCTACGGCTGTACTGAACGGAGGCTGTCAGTACATCCAGGTAATGGTCCCACTTTCTTGGTTTTCCAGAGCAGGTCAGTCATTTAAGGGCCCCTCCAGGGGCCCAGAGAGCAGGTTGGAAGTCCTGCAGTGCTGTTAAGACTCAAACTGATATGAGGGCTTTTAAATTGGCCTGCTGATTGAAGAATCAGGAATATAAATTATACAGGGATAAGTTAAACGTTACAGCACTGTATGGAAACTTGAACATTAAGGGGAAGGATTGCCTCATTCAGTGCCATTGACAGTGTGTGAGTAGATGGGTCCATGGTAGGAGGAAGGTGTTTCAGTTTTTAACTGTTGCCCCTCCAGCCCTATGCTTATTCCAGCCTTCCTGGGGTGATGATCCCTCACATGCCTTTGAGCTACTCTCAGACCGCCTACGCATACCAGGTAAACGCTCTCCCACATGTTGCCCTGCCTCGTGTGTGGTTTCCTTTTGTGCTCGCCAGCCATGTTCAGGAAGCAGATAAACAGCTGTGGTTTGGTGTTCCTGGCTACATAAGGCCTCGCTGCTCATAACCTGTTCCACATGCAGCACCAGGCTCTCTCTCTGCCAGGCAGGAGAAAGCCACATTAAACAATGTCGTCTTTTCATTGGCAGAGGCTTTGTGCTCTGCTGTGTTTTACTCCGGTAAATGAAATGTATATTGGCTGCATGCACTGGCTTTCTGGTATACTCTGTAATTAGTAGCATTTCAGTTTCTCGGTAAGGAAAATGAAATGCCCCCCCCCCCCCACATCTTGGATAATGCTGTGCTTGTCTTGGTTTCAGCAGGTAAAACTGAGCTTCTGGTATCTTTTTAAGTACATTCTGATTTAGTACTAGAATCTGAGGTTTTTGAACATTTTTATGCGTTCTGTAACACCTAGATAAATATACTCAAAACTCTGGTATTAAATGTAGGATGACCAAAAAGTAATTTCAGTTAAGATTTTAATGTACTTGTAACTTGATTTGTCTTAACTGAAATTTTGATCTTGGGTAGTAAGCGAATGGATATATTTGGTGGGATATTTTTTTTTTTTTGGGGGGGGTAAGGTTAAGCCAAGTTCACTTTTCTGTGCTCTGAAACAGTCCGCACAGTGGCACGTGTAGACTCTTGTCTGTACTCAATTTCAGTGTACTTGTGTGTTTATGGTTGGTGGCAATGATATTCCACCAGACCAGCAGAATGGAGAAACACAATGGTGACAGTGTGGTGTACTTCAGTTCTGTCTTTTTGATAGGCAAGTTGCAAATGTGCAGGTACCTCTGCAATTCCTCACATAATGGCTCATTGAAGGTGTACCCTGTGAATACTCTTGTACTCATCAACTTCTGTCCTTTTAAACTCAATGCTGCCATCTACTGGCAATTCCTAGCAGTGCACTGTTTCTTGCACATGTGGAGTCACGGTGCACGTACGTCTAAAATGTCTGCTAGAAACAGAATCGTGCAAATTTTGTATGCAAAATCATTGAAACATGCTCTGTATGTGGAGTCTGTGGACTGTGCCTGAGCACGGAAAAGTGACGTGAACTAGGCTTTGGTGTTCCAGTTTATAAAGGCACCATTTTGACCCTGCGCCCTTTTCCCAGTATGCCTCTCCCCACTGGTCTGGAGAACACGTCACACGACTCGTCAATCAGGTGAGACGTTTTCCCAACGGCCTGTTGCCCGTAGTGCCTGTGCGTGTGTGATGGGCTCTCTGTCGAGACCCTCTCTCATTAGGGCAAAATTACAAAACCTGCATCTTCTGGATCTTTATAAAGTGACTTCTGCCACCTCGTGCAAGTCCTGTTGCAAAATGCCTGCAAGCCTTGCTTTCTGGTTTATTTGGGCTTTGAATGTTTCCTGCTGTAGTATATCCTGTTTCATAAGCTTGCTCGTATTTTTGCTTTATAGCTTGCTGGTACTGTGTACAAGTTAAAATGTGAATTGCTTTAGTTGACCTGTCTTTCATGTAACATTGAATTTAGGGTTTAAAGTGAACTCTTGCTGAACTTTTGCATGTTTGTTTTGTCCCAGTGGCTGGTTTTGGGTTTGAGTTGTGGTGCAATGTTTATATTACCCACTAGAGAGCAGTGTTGATTAAAATCTTCCTGACTTGATGGTAAGAGCATTTGAATTTTATGGTTCTGGCAATAAACATTGTCCAGTTCCCTTTTCAGCATTATCAAACTGTTTTAGTGTAGCTGACTTTTAGCTGCTTTAAAATTCCTAGTTTAAAACGTGCGCACAACTGTGGCTACAGTTTTGCGGTGTGTTAGCTTTTGTTGTGGCTGAGGTTAGTTGGCTCAAGCAAATATCATTTACCTATTGCTTAAATAAGTGAACCTCATTATTCTCTGCTGGTATGAGATCCATCTCCTGTTTTATAAGATCTTGACTGAGGCCTGTACACAGCACCAGATGAGTGTGATATCTGACACGGTCTGGCAGGCTGTTAGAATGGGCTGCAGGCCTGAAGTGGCCATGTTCGGCCCACTCTTGTGCTTTTCTTTCCAGAACTGTGTAGACTGTGGAGTTCAGACACTGCTGACACTCCTGTAGCCTTCAGCTGCTCAAGTGAGTATTTAATACAAATGTGATGGACCTCTTAATTCAAAATTTACTAGGGAGGCCCCCCACCCCACCTCAATTAATTGTCTTTATATTCAGCTGGCTTATAATTTTGTTTCCTGGGCTGAATGGATTAAATGCAAACTCCTGGCCAAAGGAGTTTTCTCCTAATCCTTTAATAGGTATATACGGGTCTATCTTCCTTTGATTGGATTTAAACGGGGGTGGGGGTATAAATGATATACAGCTCTGCTGAACCATGCCCAATGTGCCCTTCATGTCTCAAGTTGCCATATCACAGCCCTGATGTGACTGATGGCCTTGCAGTGATCTGTAATTTGCATAATAAATGTACTTTACAAATGCCTGACAGACCTAAGGTTGCTTTTAATGCATTTCACTAAGACCCAAAGCCTTTTCTTGGTGTGGGGGTCATTTGATGGGAATAATGGATTTCAGGAAGATTATCTTGGGGAATATAGAAGGTTTCAGTCCTGTTCTTTAATGGATGCACATGTCAGACATGAGGGGGGTGTGTGTGCGTATTCTATGAAGATGGTGTTCAGTTTTTTTGTTTTTTTTCCCCCTCCCCCCACAGCAGGTCTCCTCAAGGATGGCTTGCATCAGCCTCAGCTCCACAGGACTCAGCAAGGACTCATCAGGATGTCAGTCCAATCAAAGCATTTTTAAGAACTTGGCGTAAACTCGTGTTGCAGAGAGGGCTGGAAGCGGCCCCTTGGCTGGTTTGCCCGTCTCCTGCTTAAGATTTGTGGTGGATTGGTTTGTTTTTTTTTTTTTTTTTCCCTCCTCCGAGACTTTTAAAATCCTTTGTGATGACTTCTTAAGTGCTCTCTGATGTATATGCATGCGTGTTGTGTGTAAAGTCTTTAATGAAGCTGCATTACAGAATTTGGTTTTGCTCTAAAACGTTTGGCTTTTAGCATGTGAAGCAAAGGGCTCTTCAGCTTCTGTGTCACAAGGCTAAACGATGCCGTGAATTTGCGGCTTCATTTTGAGGTGTTTTTTCTTTGCTGTGGGTATATTTGCTAATAACTGTCTAAGGTTGTGTCACTATCTTGTCCATCACTGAGCTTCCTGCATTTACCTGCTTTTAGAGCTCCTCAGAGCCTTTTTTTACAACACTAATCACAAGATTTTTGTTTGCTTGGTTTTGCATCATTTCTCAAATATGGATTATGAGCTCTTGTATCCAAAGCAAGTTACTGTCTTTTTGGCCACATCTGCCGTTCCCTGCAAGCGAATGGTGCTGAGCCTTATGATTTGTTTTTGACCCACGTTGGAGTGGACACGTTTGCCTGGTGCTTCCTTTTGCCGGCTTTTTCCCCCTTCTTGCTTGACACTTTGGAAAGGTTCACTGTTTGCACTTGTTTCCTAATGTTGGGGCTCAAGTTTTTGTCGGCGGTACTTGAAGTTTTTGTATGATGATTGTGTGAATTATTTTTTTTTGGGTTCTGTTCTGCACTCTGTTCTTGACCAAGCTGTTAACAAGTGTTGGTGGCATCAGTCCTCGCCTCTGGGTAATGGCTGTATTTTTAAGAAGCAGAAACTGCATGCAGTTGGTTGTCGTTCTTATGAATGCACCCGCATGGGTATTCATGCGTGCATTTCATTGTAGCAGTTTGCGCTCTGAGTATCTGAGGCTTTGAAGTTGGGACCCATGTGTTCTAAAGAGTAGATTTTGACCTCAATTAAACGCAATGTTTCCTGTTTCTGCATTCAGAGTTAGACAGCTGAGAGCACTGTCTGGTTTGTTCTGTTCACAAAAAATAAAAGTTGGATTGTTTTTTGTTTAAGAAATGCAATAAAGTGCTTTTTGTTTTTTGCAGGAATTGTGTAAGCACCTGTGTCCCCCCAGAATGTATACTGATGCAATGCTGTCAGTCTACGTAGTCTGGCTTTGTAAATAAGCACAATTGAAATTTCATCAGTTTTTGTTTCATAACCTCACTCTGATCTCAGGCAGTGACGTTGAAACACCTGACTGAACTTCACACTTGTACTTTTTTTTTTATCTCCAATTCACTGCTTGAGGACCTAGCAGTTTACTGAAATTCAAGTAACTTGTAATTGGTTTTTTTTCTTATTTGGTGTTTTATAAATGGTTTTAAAGTACTGAAAAAGCAGGACTCAAGCAATAAGTAGCAAGTCATAAATGGGTCTGCGGTAGCCTGCAACTGTTTTATTGTTCAAATGTGTGTTGTGGCTGATATTCCTGCTCTGCTACTACAGCACTGTATTTTGGGGGTTGGGGTGTGGCTGTGAAACCCACACTGGCTTAAATTGCTGTGTGCTGTCAATCATGGTTTGCTTTGACTCAGTCAGCAGTACCTTAGGGTCATGGGAAGTTTCTGGCCGCTTCCCACGTTGTTTCTGGGAAAGGTCTTTGCCAAAATGTGAGCTTCTAATATTGAGAGGAGTTTGAGAGCTTGTCACCTAATTCATTGAGATGTTACTCTACAGTGAGGAGGATGGAACTCACTGAACATGGCAAAATATAGGCAGCCTCAAACTGGTTCTGCCCTTTGTGTTGGTGGGTATGTTTTTTGGGACTTGTGGCAGGCAGCCAGTAGCTTCTCTCTGCATTTAAGCTGTTAACCATTGCTCTCCATGTTTACGTGGCTGGGTTCGACACCTGTTTAACTGCTGTTATGCCAACATCACTCTGGTTACGGTGACAGCTGGGACCCCCTTGCATTTGGGGGGGGGGGGGACTAAATAATAGATGACACTCACGGCAGGATGTTACTTCATGAGGTGAGCCTTCTGGACTGTGCTGGCTGCTTTCACCGTGTTCTCTGACGTTTTGCTCTCTGTTCTGCATCCTCTCTAACCATGTTTGGGGGCCACTGCACACTTCAGTCTTCTCCCCATGTGAAACGGTGGTTCACTAAACTGCACTGTTGTCAGACACACCTCCCTGACTGGTGATTCAAATCTCACCCTTGCTCTTTGTTTGGATGTTTCCCCTTCCAGTCAGGGTAACACACACACACACACACACACACGCACGCACCCTTTTACCGTGTTCCCTGGCCTTGTGCTGCCAGGCCCCCTGTGACCCTGCAATGGATAAGTGGATGAAGTGGTGTGAGAGTGAGCCAGGCTCCCCCCCCCAATTACCTTTTGGGCCATAAAGCCATTAGGGTTATAAGGCTGCCTTCCTTAATGGTTGGGCCACCTGCTACTGCTGGACGGCTAGGTAGGTAGTCACTCGTCCTATCAAATCCCGCCTCCCTCCTCTTGACTGTAAATGACCATTACTGTACAGTGACAGGGTGTTTACTCGGGGAAATTTGGTAAATGTGCAGTTTTGTGCTGAGTTGTTATTTTTAAACCACTAGTTGAATGTCAGTATGAGTTAAGCCTGCCAAAGATTTTCTGCATAATTCATTCCCTGACCGCTGGCCTCATGCAACAGCAGACATTAATTTTATGTTCTTTGTACAATTACCTTTAGCATAGATGCACTTTCCTCTTCTCCCACTCTTTCCCCTCCCTCTCTTCCTCCCCCCGCCACCGGGTCTTCACTCAGCTATAACAGTGCCGGCTGCTGGGGGTGGGGTGGGGGTGACAGAGATGACTGAGGGTCTGAGGGGGGCTGGAGGTGGAGACGGCTCGGGTGAACTTTGCCGAGGGTGCGCCGATCATCCCTCTTTATATTCAGAGGCGGCGAGAGATCAGTGGTGCAGTCATTAGGGGAGTGGAGGTATGGATGTCAGAGGATGTGGCTTTCGCGGTTTTGCAGTAGAAGCGCGAAGCCCAAGCATACTTTAAGCATGACCTAAACTGGAGGAGGCGGAGTGCCTTCGCTGCGCTCCGTTAACTGGTGGGTTGCCGAGGAAAGGGAGACGCACACAGGCACACACCTCGGGCGACTGGAAAGTGAGAACCTCAGAAGTCGTTTTGTTTTTTTTTTTTTTTTTTCCCTTTCCAAGTAAATACCCAAAAAATCGCTTCTTGCCGGATGTGAGACAGAGCTCGCCTGTGCCGTGATTACTGACATGGGAGCGTACCTGGCCATCCGCTCCTGAAGCTCGACTTGAACTCGCAGCATCCCAAGCAGGTATTCCCCGCCTCGTACTTTAGGAACACGACGGCGTCCGCCTTCCTCCCCAGGTGTCTAGAAGAGCCGCGACGCGTAGGGCGGGGAGAAAGTCACTTTGCCGGAGTTCCGTGTCTCTCCGTTCCTGTCGGTCGCGCCACCTGCACTTCTGCTCCATAATCGTCAATCAGGAGATGGTGATCGCGCACCGTGCATGGATGTTGCCAGAGAAGGCTGAGCGTGGCCAGCAGACGCTGTGCCCAGAGCCAAGCCGTCCTCCTGGTTGCGGGTCAGCGCGCGTGTCGCAGCACCACGTGCGGCTCCTGTCACGCAGCTGGAGATCGCGGCCGGACTCCACTTGCCGGACGCTGCGGCGGGACGAGCACGACACGAGAGGGTGGCGGGTACCAGAGGAGGTCTGGCAGTGCGTCGGCGAGCCGCTGGGTATCACTGTCAGACGGCTTGACTGAGGCGCCCTGTCACGAGGCTCGCGGATGCGGTGCACGTGCTGACGGCTTCGTGGGTCCGAGGGCGCGCGCGCGCGCGCGCTTCACCATCCGTCGAAACTAATCGTACGGTTTAATTTTTTTTTTTTTTAAAGATTCTTGGTATCTAGTTTTATATATTTGTATAGACACGTACGGCTTCGGCACATTTTTAGTGTTTCTTTTGCACTAGTGACATGTCATTGTGGGAGATTCGCGTTTAGCTTCGGCATCCACTCATTTCCTATTCTACTGATCCAACTGAGGGTCACGGTATTTCACGCTTTTTCCTAGTTGTTGATCGTGAATAACTGAGCATTACTCGCCCCGCTTAGATAAAACCATATGTTAAGTCCTCCCTTTGCCTAATTCACACTTGTCCTTAATTTAGAAGTGTTTGCATTTGTGGCTTTAGAGCCTGATGAATACCGTTTTGTGTACACAACAACGTAAACAGCGACATATGGATTATTCTGTAAAGGCGATCTTCCATTCTTGTCATTCATTTCATTGTGAATAGTATTTTACAAGTTTCAAACGTTCTTTCACTTGATCTGCAGTAAAGATTAACAATGGGAGCTTTTTTTTCTCCAATCTGATTCCATTTATTTTAAGGAAAGACAATATGAAAAATACCTCCCCCCCCCCCCCCCCCCAGATATAGTGGTCAGGAACACATGGTTTCTATTTAAACAATCTTGTACAACTTACAGGAAAGGGGGGGGGGGGGACATTCCAAATTTCTCATATGTACCATGTCTTTTGCTGACATATAATAAAGAAAACAGTTATCAGAATTTGGCAGCAAGCTGACCACAGCCAAACTCAGGTTACACCAGCCTTCTAATTGCAAAGAAAAAAAAAAACATTAAAAATGTGGGAAGAGTTTAGAAGTCAGACTTTTTTTAGGTCACTGTGGTTATGGTAAGTTTACAGTTTTAAAAAAAAAAAAAAATCAGTATATAGCCATTCCCAGTCAGTTCATGGGGTTTGTGTTGTAAGATGTTTAGGAAATCAGTGCCACTTGTGTTAATAAGGCTGGTTTTTTAGTCATGGGTAACGTAACCAGAATAGAAGCCACATCACACTGCAGTGTTGCACATCTAGTTTCCCTATGAATGACAAACCGAGGCGTGTTCCCAACTGACACAGTGACGGACTCCCTGACAGAATGGGAATAAGAGAGTTGGCCTTTATTCTGTCGACTGGAGAGATGGAGCTTATCGAGGCCTGTCCCTATGGCAACGGATTGTTTGCATCTTGACGGCACAGATAGGCTTGAGTCTTGCCTGAGTTTAGGGTGGTCTGTAAAAGGAGATGGAGGATGTTGGGGGGGGCAGGCATATTTATGCTTTTGACCTCCCTTTCTGTGTTTATGTGCACATTTGGCAAGCAGACTTCTCTTGTTTGTTTTAGGACATCATTTGGGCTTGCTCTGGCAACCACAGGGCAACGTGTTCTGTACTTGTAAACTTGCGACGGTCTGTGGCCGACCATTTCCACAACTCTTGTAATTTTTCTACTGTGGCTAAATGCTGGAGGTAACAGCTTGTGGGTCAAAAATCACTTCTGCTGCTTCCATTTGTGACTAAGAGGTGATGTAAGGTAACTGCTACGCCTCTGCCTCACACTGTGGAAAACACAGGGTCTCCAGACCACAATGTGTTTGCACTGCCCAAAAGCTTGGGTTAAAAGCAACATCCTGTTAATATTGCTTGTATTTGAGTGGATTGAAGTTTTCTCCCTCAGAGAGCTGCTGTTTGTGGTCTTGTCTCCTGTACTCTTTGATCTTTTCTACTTCTTTATCTTTTAGCCTAAACCACTCCGGAAGCCTCCCGCTCTTCAACCATCAGGATTAGACTTGTCGAATAAGCAAAGAGATAAAGAAAAAGAGGGAGAGAGGGATGGGTGGAGGAAGGGACACATGAAGAGGAGATCACTTCCACTTTTTTTTTTTTATCCTGAAGCAGTCTCTTTCCTCGGCTTGGTGGCCCAGCAGTTGGCCATAACCTGATAGGTCTAGTGTGAAGGTTTTTCTTGCTGTCCTCTGTGCTCTGGCCGTTGTGGGGAAAATGCAGATGTTTGTGCCCATGAATAGGCAGTTCAAGGCCATATAGGGAAATCTCTTAGGATATCCTTTCTCTTACTCATGTAACATGCTGGAGCCTGGCGTGCATGCTGCTGCAGGGTATCATGGGTAGTACGTAGTGTTCCAGCAAGCGGTAGCAGTAGTTCAGGATTTGAGGGCAGTTATGTTGACTTTGTGGGGCCATATGTGCTGATTGGAGCTGGAAGCCGCACTCTGGCCCATCCTATTTGCATAATGGTAGAAAAAAGGATCGACCCCTCTTTATACCCAGGGGCATCACTGGGGCTGTGTTAGGGAGGCTAAAGTCCCCTGTAAATGTTCATAAGCCTCTTCAAATAAATGTACGTTATATTGGGGGCACTTGTGACCAGCCCCCATACTAAAGGCTCAGCTCCCCCCACCATAAATCACTAGTGATGCCCCTGCGTACACCCGTTATCTCCGACCTGTTATAAATGTAATGAGCTCCAGCACAGTCCTCTGGTTGAGATGGGATCCCACCACTATCAGAGACCTTCTATAAGGTTCTCTTCCTTGTTTCTCTCTCATCTTCATTTTAAACTCCCTACCACTCCCTTGCCCTCTATTAGTGCCCCCTGGAGAGGGGTCTCGAGATGGTCAAGCTGCCCAGGTCGTCCTAGGCATGGCGTGGAGGATGAATGTCAGGAGTGACCTCCAAGTTTGGTACCTAGTTTTGGCATCCTCACCGCTGATGTAAATGTACTCTTCTCTGCACATGTAAGCCTCATATCTTTCTCGCGGTATGTTACTCGGTGTAGACACTCAACCCAGAATACACTAAACTGACATACATCAATATGTTTTAAGAAAATGTTCGGTTCTTCTACTGGATAAGCAATGGATGGATGGTAAATTTTAATTTGGAAAATGTCTGTGTAAACACTGCCTGGGCTGGGGTTCTGAATCTAGCCCCTGCCATGTGTGGGTGGAGTCTGCATGGTCTCCCCGTGTTGTGTGGGTTACAGCATGTAGTCCAGAATCTCCCCACGAGCACTAAGTGGCTGCTTCTACCTTGCCGTGTGTGTGTGTGTGTGTGTGTGTGTGTGTGTGTGTGTCCGTCCCATGTGCTGCCTGGGATAGGCTCCAGGCCCACCCCTGACCATTAGTGGATAAGCAGCTGGAAGATGGATGCGTGTCTATGATGGTAACCCCGACAAGATCTTTAAAGATGAATGGATATCCATGTTCTAACAGCCTAATTGACAAATAATTCTTACTACTTGCAATTGCTCTGTTTAGTTATTGTGTAGTATGGAGTTACAGCACATTTAGTTTGTTTTTGAGTTAACAGTTAAATCTACATTACCTGTCCAAGTCCCAAGATTTATACCCCTGAGTGAAGTACTTAACCTTCCCGCTTAAGTAAATATAAATGGGTTGAAGTTTAAAACTGTCATTTGATTTGGACAAATGGGTCTGTTGTGCAAGCGAGTAATATATTAGTCTCAATGGCAGTCACCATGAATTCTTTGGGGTATTATTCTGACGTCAATTCATTAGGAAAGTGTTCTTTTTCTCCTGTTCTAGTGGCAGATGTCAAGCACTTTAACTGGAAAGGTAGACGTTCTCGCTTTCGTTTGCCTCACCGCGTACTTCTGTTTTAGCGCGCATCATGTGAGGCATGTGAAACTTCACCATTATTTTGGGTGTAGAGAAGGTGCAAATAGGTTTTTTTGTTTTTGTTTTTTTTTTTTTTTTAAAAAAACAAACCTAAAAAGAGCTGCGTCGCCACTGAGTACAGCTGTCAGATCCAAAAATTTGGGGGGTAAAAAAAAAAAATCTGTGCCGTCTGCATGAAATCATTAATGGTTTCTTTAGATCGGCCGCTACGCAAGCCGTAACTGGGTGACCTGCTTATAACTGCAGTCCGAGGTGAGGCACAGATGTCATTGCTTAAATGTTACTCCGGATCTCCGACAATCAACATTATTTATGGATTCATAAACAGCGCCATGGTATCCTTTTTGCGGGCGGAGCTCCACCTCAATTCATCCAGCTATGATTAAAATCCAAGCTTTGATTTAAAGAAACCCTGAGCGTCACGAATTACACCAGGTCCTAATTGCGATGTATTAGGATAGGTAATTTATTTTATTATTTGTTTTAATTGACTGCCTATCTTTCCATTCCACGCAGTCACCTTGCTAAATGACATGCGGTTCATTCTCATCTGCTCCACTCAAGCCGATCGGCCGCCGGGACCGGCTCCGTGTAATCAGACGTTAACACAACAAATTGCCCACCACCCATCACCTCCATCACCTCCATCCCCTCCAGGTTTAATCAGGTGTGCCCGATGGCGCGTTACCCGCCGTCACGCCGGATTAATGCGAAAAGAGGCCGGCGGCCGTGTCGGAGCCTGGATAACTTACGTTCCGCTCTCGTTTCCGCTAATTTAATCTTGCCGAGAACAGACTTTGGCGCCTGTAAAATGGACGTATGCTCTTATTTATTCGGAGGCATCTTATCAGATACGTCGCTCTTAATGTTATTTTTATGCCCGTGTCTTGCATGCCCAGAAATATTACGTAAAGTGTTATTACTTGCTGGAGGGGGGAGAGTTGGCGTTTAATTTGCTCTAGTTTTAGTATGGATTTTCTAGGAGCTTTTGAGTTAAATCTTTGTTTGAGGTGCAATAGAATTATTGTATATGAAATTCATACACCACTTTCAAAAGAGAAATGGCGCCATAGAGATGGGAGTGTTGGAGTTTTCTGTAGCACCACAAAGATGCGGGTAGCAGCACCTGTATGTATGACTTGCCTCTCTCTGCCCAACAGGCAAAATGGGCTGTGGACTGCGAAAGCTAAGGAAGTCAGAGGAGAACAGCCCAGGGAAGATCTACTCCACCCTGAAGCGGCCGCAGGTGCAGATCAAGGTGGGGGTGGCCTACACCTACCGCTTCCTGGACTTCCTCCTGGGTGCAGAAGGTGGGTGATTGCGATGATGCATGATGACTGAATGAACCTTTGGGGGGGGAAAAAAAAGGACTTTGCCGGTACCATGACAGGCAGCCTCATACTAGTTATGAAACTGGAAAAGGCTGTGCTGCCCAGGATTGAACCATAGGAGGCGGGGAATCCCCGTGAGGGGGAGTGGGGGCGGGGCTGAAGTGGGGGAGGCTGGTGATAGGCTGGACAGGCCCTCTGACAGGAAGTCCATGTTGACCTCAACCTCAGAGTAGTAGAAGTCCTCCTCTCCCTCAGTGTGCTCAGAGTCCCACTGCAAGCTGCAGGG
>JAACJT020000038.1:1689731-1728820 GCA_009936485.2 Gymnarchus niloticus
GCGCCGGGGGGCCGGGGGGGAGAAAGGAAGGAAGGAGGGGAGGGGGGGGCCGCTGCATAAACAAATGAGAAAAAACGCCATTTTGGCCAGGATGAAAACAAGAGTATGGCTGATGTGCAGCTTTGATTTCAGGTTTCTTGGGAACGGAGTCCAGGTGTGGCCTTACTGTGGAACAAAACGTACAGCCAGAGTAACGGGTGACACCAATCATGGCAGACGTGTCACCAAAGTGATACATGCACGCGTTACCTGCATGGTGTATGTGATTTACCATTAGCACAGAATAACAAGTGGGGATTGAAGTTACAGCATCATAGAAATGCTGTTTTTACAGTCCACGTAACGTGATGAGATCTAAAAGCTTTAACTCTAACAGATTGACGTGATGGGCACGCTTTACCAGCCTGTCCCACATGTCACCGCGTATTGTGGTTGAGTGATGCTTGATGTTTAAAAACGACATCTCAGCTCGTATGCGTACGCTCCGGAGGTGAGGCGGCGCTCAGCAGTAATGAGAAGCAGAGGCTTGGGTCAGTCCTCCTCAGAAACCCTGACATTTGATCCAGTGGTTTGCGCTTTTCATTCCCGCCAATGAAGCTTCTCTCTCCGTGCCGCCTGTTATGTATGCCAAAGATGACTGTCCAGTGCCTGCTATGTCTGGATGAGTGTCATCAACACGCTGCTTGAAATCGCACATGCTCCGGTCGGCACGGTAACCTCCCTGACGATAGCTGTTTGTCTGTCGGGGTGAAGCAGGTCCTGTTTAATGTAGTGGAGCTAACACAAGCGATGTTAAAGCCATCAGGTTAGGGGGGCTTTCCCACATCTGAATCGGCTTTGCCAGCATTTGTACCCAGAACCTCCCACTCGGAAATTGAGCACTCTGATTCTTGCCATACTCTGCTAACCCTCCTGCCTTCGAATCTCTGTATTGGAAGGGCATGCTCCTCCCATCATTTTAACCTTCCGCTAAAATCCGTTTTGCATATTAATGATCCACTAGATGCACAATGTGAAAGGACTTGGAGGTAGGTCGCGTGTCACCTGACGCTTCAGGACCCTGGCCGTCCGAATCAAAGCCTGCAGAATGCATCCCATCGGTTCCTCTTATCTCGTTTCCAGACAGCGGGGTCATTTATATGTAAAACTCCCAGACACCTTGAGAGCTCATATAGCCAATGTGGCGGTTCACTGAGGATGGTGACAACGAGAGAGCTCCTTGGTTTTTGTTTGTCTAATTTATTTTCTCAGGCCTCTGGACCCTTGTGACGAAACAGGAGACTGTCGCCAAGTTGTGTGTGCGTGCATGTGTATATATTCTTTCAGTGTTATCTATTTGTTCAGAGTTACGCGACAGCTCTCTTCACAAATGGGGGGGATTTATGGGGGATTTTCAGCGTGCACGAGAAACTGGCGGCTGGCACGCGTCTCGTGGAAGGGAGACGTTGAGGAAGATGCACGGTTGGACTCACTGCTTAATTTCATTGTGGCCTCGTTAATGGTATTATTGGTGTGGTTGGGCGGCTCAATGGACGCCGGGGTGGAAGACTGACATAATTTCCCCTTTTAGAATGCACCCCACTCCCCAGTTAGCGGCACTGTCCCGTCAAGAGCAGTGTGATCGGCGGGCAGAGGATCCTCTGTCCAATCACATACAAAAAGGGACGACCAATTGAGAATGAGCGAGAGAACAGAATGCTCATGTCTTACAAGATGCTTAACTGACATAAAGCCTAGTCCTTCTCAAATGCCCTTCCACAACCAACGATGTAAGACAGAGCGACTTTTAACATGTTGAAATGTTTACGCAGGAGTCCAAGGGGAATGGCTCAGCCAGAAAAGTTAGTGATGAGGTTTTAGCCAAACTGCTGTGTGCAACTCTTGCGCTAACGCCTTTTGTGCAAATGTCGGAAGGTGTGAGACTAATCTCTGTATGACACGCCGGGCTGCCCGCCGCCATGCTTGTTTCACTTCTCTTGCACCAGATGGGAGAACGCTTCGTGGAAGTTCACCGCAGCGTTTCTCTGAAATTGCTTTGTTTAGTGGCTGTTGTCACGGTAAATATGTCCTTTAGTATCCTACATCAGTAGCGCTCAGACAAGTCATAGAAATCTGTGAAGTAATGCTCAAATTCAAGGCATATTTATTGGGTCTTCTCAGTACAGGACTGTTGGGCTTTACACAGTGCAGCAGAACCTTGTACCGCTCTGGTGGGCCAGACTATTGGACATTATAGATGTAGGACTGCTAGACATTACTGGCTAATGGAGCCATATGCAGACTTGCTATGGTTTATGGGTACAGGAACATTGGGCCCTACATGGCTGATAGTCCTTACAGGGTTACTGGGCAATAAAAGACTACTGGGTCTTAAAGGGATAGCAAATCCTTAAACGTTAGTATTAATTACAGGGTTACAAGGCTTGATAAGTGTGTGACTGCTAGGCTTTACAGAGCTATGGTGCCTTGCAGGGTTATGGGTCATTACTGGACATGTACTCCTATAAATGTTGTGAAATGAGAGCTAAGGAACTGCTGATTTGGTCCTGAACAACAGGATGCTGAGAAGTCAGAGCAGTTCCTTCCTCTTTCAGCCCACACATCTATTATAGTAAGACATCCATCCGCTTTGCTTGCATGTAACTTCCTCCAGAAGCAAGCCCGGCGTAGAGCCTCTTCCATGAGGTACACGGTTGTAACTGCCGTCTTCATAACAGCTGCCCGAAAGATGCGGCACGTGGCCGCACCCTTCCATCGTCATCAGCATTGGCTATCATAGCTTCTCCATATTTAATTCCTTAGCTGATATTTTTGTGCAAAGTGACGTAAAAGCGCCAAGCGTTTTTATACTTGGCTTGAGGCAGCAGGATTCCTCGTTTACTGCCTTTGCCACAGCAGCCGAGGACCAATAAGCTTCACGTCGTCTCTCAGCACCAACACTGCACTACCAGTCGTGTACATTTGCGTTTATGCGTTCGGCAGACGTTTGTGGCTAAAGTGATGTGCATGTGAGGAAAGTAATGCATAACAAGCGAACAGCTGTCAAGGAGTCAACTTGGGTGTGAATGTTGCTAGGCTGAGCTTCTAATAAGTGACCAAAAAGATTTAATAACACATTGCTTGTTTGTTCACCAGCTTTAAACGCCTTTTGCTGTTGCTGACAGAGAGCACTTTTTCGTCCTGAAATTTATTTGCCGCCATGTGTCGTGATTCCATCAAGAGTTTTAAAGTAGGAGTTTCCATCTTCCATAATGGGAGTCTGAATTCGTTGCCATGCTATTTGTCGAAGAGCTGCCCCGTCTGAATCACCTTTTTTCTCATCGGTTTGATTGGACGGAGGGTCTTTTGATCATTAGGTGTTGATAAGTGTTCAGAAACTGATTGACTTGCTCTGCAGGCAGGCTGAAGTGAGACTCTGAGGTTTTGCCTGTAGGCCATCATCGTTATTAGTTCAATCTCCAGCGGTTACGCTGGCATCTCTATCTTAACTTGCAGTCTTCTTTGTGGAGTTTGCTCTGTACCACAACCTTTTGACTCTCTGTAAGCAGCCCTTAATATTGCAGTGGTTACTGAATTGGGGATACTGGTGCTATTTATGTTTATTTGGTGGCTAATACTTACTGCTTTGTGTTAACATTTGATGTAATGTACAGGTGGATAAAAGGTGAACTTGCAGTCTCGTGTCTTATCCATGGAAGTGTAGGTCTAAATATAGTGAACTGCAAATATAATTTTTTCTTTCAGCTGTCTAAAGGAAAACTCTGTCGAGACTCAACACACGTGTACGCTGTTTGTCATGTTACAGATGTGCGAGGCTACAATGAATAACACGGTTTTAATTTTCTTGTTAGCAATAAAATAAGCATTTCTGTGTTTTCGTTTTTGCAACGTGGGCTGCAGCCGACACTTGGCAGCTTCCAGCATCCCCCAGCAAGCGTTTTTGCCCTCGCCTAGAGAAAGTGCTTCTTTTGCGAATGTTCTTTATTTTAATATAATGTCACAGAGTCGTGGAAGTCAGAAACTGAATGTGAGCCGTTGCGTTCTTTTTTTAAGTTGATATTTGCCTTTTAAAAAGCACACCCCACCAAATGAAATGAGTAATGGGATTTGAGATCCTCTTTAAAAGCGTCAGCAAGGTTGTCATTTGTAATATTTTACAAATGTGTCCTTTGCCTGCTATGACTGGCCTACTTGCCTGTCCCAGCCATAAACTCCAGAGCTCCCATCGGCACGGCGAATGGCGGCAGGAGAAATGAGGCATCAGAAACCAAGATGGGCGGGATTACCGCATACTGCCAGTCACTGATTGGTGTAACCTACTTCCCACTGGTTACTCTGCTGGTTTCTTTCGAGTGAGATCAGTTGGTGATTGACAGCGCATGTTAATCCCACCCACTGTGGGTTTGTGCGGCTTCATTTCTCACATCGCTAGCGAACAGCTGGTCTGTGCTTTACGCCTCTGCCCTTTCTTAAAGGGGGGTTAATGCGGCACTAACACGTTAACCTATTCCCTTATTCTCCTCTCTTGTTTGGTACAATATCTCGGCCGACCAGGAGGCGCTACGTTCACCTGAGCACCTCTGCTTCCTATGCCTTGGAGGCGTCTGCCAATTAAACAAATTATTATTAGGGCTGACTCCTGTAGTGCGTGCAATTTTCCTCCTGTTCTCATTTAAAGTGGTTATATTGGTTTGGCTCTAATCCAGTTAGCAGATCTTTGACAGAGAAACGAATGAGCTTGCTGCCAAAAACACACTAGAATCTCTCCAGCTTTTTCCATGAACACCCACTCCTATGGCGTTTGATGCTCCTCTTTGCTTGGCGTGCATTTAATGTGTCTAACGGCGCTAACGCTTAACAGGTGTCAAACGTTTCCAACGTACGGGCGGTTATCGCGTGCCGTTGTTACGTACAGGATGTGCGGAACGTGGGCGGTGCGCACAGCGTCCTGAACATGAAGTGACCCCCGTTTCCACTTGGTGACATTTCCTGCTCAGTAACTGTCAAAAAGCCCCCACAAATCTCAGCGGAAATATTGCCGAGGCGTCTTACGGCCATTGTAAATGGTTGGCCGACATTTTGCATGTAACATTAACCATTCATTTCCGTCTGAAATTTGAATTCTTTCAGCGATTCAGGCTTTTTCTGGTAACAATTATCTTGTTGGAGCTTTTTTTTTAAACTAAGTAAATACAGTCCATCCAGAATTGTATATTGCATGTTAAATATTTGTATTTTTATATTTGAATATTTTCCCAAACTGAGTATTGTTAGCGAAATGCAGTGTTTCTGGACGCTGTTGGCGTCGCTCGTACCAATTCACCTCCAATCAGATCGTGTTGTCGACCTCAAACGAATGCTAATGAAGTAGACAGGAAGAAAAAAAAAAAAATACTCCAGGAGTTTGATTATTGCCTCCAGCAAGTGGCTACGTGAGCCACGCTCGATGGTTTTTATTAAGTCGCAAAACACAGTAGCATTCGCGAAGACGCAGAGATGAATGCGTATATTTTATGGACCGCTGTAATGTCAAATTAAGGTGTGATATTCCAGTGATGTCTGTAGTGCGTAAACTACAGACGGCAAAATGTTTGCCCTTTTCATAACCGCCTTGTCACCTCTAGTTTGGTATCAGAGTCCAGGCAAACTGTGCAGTCTTGCTTCTGGATATTGCAACGCCTCGTCAGAAATGTAATATTGTATTAAAACAACTGAGCAACAGAATTTTTTTTTTTTTTGTTCTAATATGGCTTTTTCCCTTTAAGAATCATAGATGTTATTAACCACAGCCCAGGAGCCTGAGAACATGCTAATAGGAGGTTGCCATGACGATTCCCACTTGTCACACAACGTCACTCCTACACAATTTATCAGGGCAACCGGGTTTGAGAGGAGGTGGGAAAACACATTGCGGGGAAGTGTGACTCTATTAAACTGTCACGTTGCACGTCGAAATACACAGTTGAAATCCAGTGATATGAGAGATGACATTCAATTTTCACCACAGGTGAGGTTGAGGCACCGTCGACAAGATGTCAATATTAGCAGTGCGTCCACCCAAGAAATTTTAAATGACTCAAAAAGTGAACAAAAAAAAAAAATTGCATCCCGCTTCATCCAGATCAAATGCTGTGGGTATTTGACCTCTGAGTAAGTGCCGACTCGTATTTAAAACAGCCCGGGATGTAAGCATGTTTTCTGGAACGTTTTGACCTTGAAATGGGTATTACTGCCATGACAGGACATGACAGCCTAGCTGTAGCACTATTGGCCTCAGCATATCAGAGTATATCTGTGCTCAGGGTGCTTGTTAGCGTCCTGTCCTGCAGGTCTGGGTCTGCGCATGTTAGCACTTGTTAGCCTCTCGTGGCTCTGGGTCTGCCCACACCCAGCATCGGTCCAGGTCCTCGCGCCCAGCAGCTGACCTGTACTGCCCCGCTGGCCTTGCTGAGGCAGCCAAGCCTTGATTGACTTTTTCCCGGCGGATCGCTTTTGCACTCTATTATTTGTGATTGGAGGTTCCTGGGATCGGGCGAGGTCAGGTTGTGATTCGCAACCTGCCAATCACGGGAGTGGAGGAAAATTCCCCAGTATAAATGTCCCTCTGTCTGTTCCAGAGAGTCCTCCTCCCTTACTATTGTTTATCTGCTCAGCGTTGTGCTAAAACACGCTAGTTGATCAGTATTAACAGTCTTGTTACCAGATGCAAATACGAGGTTTTACTGCAGTGAAATTAGCAAGGACTTCATGGTTTATTGGGAAAAATCAATCCGTCCATTCGTTTCCTATGCAGTTTATGGAAGATGTGTGGAAGTGCAAAGTCAGCCGACCAATAATATACCATCTTTCAGCCCATCCTGTCCAGTGACCCCTGAAGTCCCCATGGCAGGTTTACTGTTAATCATAGGTGGTCCCTTGGTTTGAGGAAAAGACTTCAGGATCAGATTTCCATGCTAAGTTGGGAGTCTTTGCAGTTATGATTGCTTGAATGCTTTTGTATGACTGTGATGGTGAGGTTTTGTGTTTTTTGTTTTAAGGGGCCTCGGTTGTGCTAGTTGACCGTGGCTTGGCTGGGTGAAGGGCCGTTTGTGGAAAAGTGTTAGAGCTAGATGACTGAAATTCAGACATCATCTCTGGTGATTAACCATTGAAATATACTCTGAATTCACATTTTCTCAGAGAAAGAAATGATGTTTCAGCAGGCTTCCAAACTGAAAGTGTATTCTTGGTGAATGCTTGTTTTTAAGAAATCGTGCTTGTTTTCACAAGGATTGCGGACAGCCATGTCTAATTTCAGTTCAAGATAGGTGGAAGGCACTGTTTCTTACACGTGTGGGTTTTTTTTTTTTTTTTTCTTTTTTCCCCAAGCCTTTCTTCCAAATCGCCTCGTGTGATTTATCGCGTGGAGGTGTCGGATTCCATCCAACCTGGCGCTCACGTTCTCAAGTAAGGAAAACGTCGCATAAGAGTAACATTTGGCGAGATACGGACACGTCTTGATTAGCCTGTCAGGAGCCTTAACTTTAAGTTGCCGGCAAATCAAGAACTCCGTTCTTATCTTCACAGATTACCATTGACCTCGGTACGTCTGTGTTTTTGAGACATTAGCTTCAGAAATCCTGTTATATTGTTGCGTAATATGGATATGTCTCCTAGATTGAGGGCTGGATGTGGCCAAAAGTACTTTTTTTATACATTTCTCTACGCTTTCCATATGACCTCTTCCCAGGTTGCCTTGGCTTCAGGGTGTAATGCTGCCATCCCAAGCTGTGCACTTCTCAGGCACTGTCTCCTAGCAACACTGACGATACCGGTGTCTTAGAGACTTCTGGTCAATCAGATCTAACACTGAAAGATTTATCGTCTTGTAGAGGAAAGCCAGCATTCAAAATCCATTTTACCAAGAGCGGTCATCACTTACTGCCTAACTTCTTTAGATACGTCTGCCATCGAAATCTTTTCCAGGGCACAAATGATGGCGCCACATGGCGTTGAAAAGCCGAATGCTGCTTGTGCCGGCCAGGTCAGATCCGGCGCAATAGAGAAAAGGATGTGTTTTCAGGTTTAGAGTTTCAAAATTGGTAGTTTTTGGTTTCGCCTTGAGTCTCTAACGGGCTTGAAACATGACAGCTTTGTGTGTTTTTCAGACCTGAACTCTGTGTTTTAGCATTTGGACCCTTAAGTTCTTCCTGGTATTTGGACCAGGTTTCATATTGATTTATCCCTGCTGTGTCTAGGAGAAATTGGCTTTTGAGTTGTTTACCTTCAACCATTTGGCCCGAGGGCGTCACGCTCAAAAGCTGAATATAGCATGGTTTGGAGACTGGGAGTCAATGTCTGCATGTCTCCTCTGATGGTGTCGGTGCCTCGGGAGAGTGACAGTGACATCTCTTATCGGCGTATGTTCCCCAGTGCAGTACCTCTAGATGCCCCCCCCCAGCCCAGCTTTTCTGCTGTGGCCTTTTGCACGGCCCCCTACCATGAAAAAGCTGTTGTGGCAAAGCGTACTAGGCTCCTTTAACCGTAAGTCATTAGTCTTCTAAGTCACTGTGGGGCTGTGTTTGTGGATCCGTGGCTAGGTCGGAATGCGGGGGTGGGGGGGGGTGACAGACTCTCTGAAGCGACCGGGTCACTCCCCAAGGAGACTGCACACACAGCAGCAGCTCTGTGGCACCCACACCGTCTGATTGAAATGGCCAGCTTGTCAAATCCATGACCATGTGCCCTCGAGTCAAGGGACACGGACCACAAGGCTCTCATTTCAGGTGAAGGTGACAGCGTTTCGGCTTGGAGCTGGAAATCCCAGTTGTGGGAGATTGAAGCTTGGCTATCGTTTGCCCTGTCGTTGGGTTCAAGGTGGGCTTGTTTTGGTGTATCGGAAGATCTTTGCAGAAAGAAGATCACGGCTTATTTGTGAATTACGACGACGCGTTGGAACAGCAGATTGCGGATGATCTTATTAACGCCTCTCCCGGCCGAATCAAGCTAATTTATTCTTGGCGATTTTTCTCTTGAGGTTCATGCAAATCGGCTTGAACGATGCCACCGCCCCCACCCTGCCCACAGACAGCCCATAGAAATCAGGTCCCGTCATATCTCAGCTTGTTTTGCCTGAGGAAAACTCTTGTGTTTAAATGCAGCCCTTCTTGGGGGGGGGGGGGGTTCCTGAGATACTAGCACTTCTTCAAAAGGCCCCCCCGTAAGAGCTCTGTGTGTAGATTATGGGATGTTTCCTGGTCATTGAAAGCGATGAAGGTAACGAATGAGGATTTCGCGCTCCCCTTTCTGCCTGCCCTTCGGCAGGTTTGCTCTCCTTTTCAAAGCTCACTCTCTCCAGTCCTTCGAGTTCTCTGGAATGTTCTCTAACTCAGTGCACATGTTCTGGGTGCCTCTGTACCCTGTCAGGCTTGTTCTGATTACCACCATCAAAACTGGGAAACTGCCAGATCCAGATATTTTCAGCAACCCCCCACCCCCTACCAAAAAGATAATGTTTACTATTTAAAGTCCCATAGAAGATCACTGTGTACTGCCAGGAAACTAGCGGAGGTCAGCATAACAGTTGTCGCAACGACTGAGGTTTTTAAAGCAGTAAGTGGATTTTCACGCCACGGCAGTTGGCCCTGTGGATGTTTTCCTGTGGGTCGTTATGACGGCGCGCCGTGTAACGAGAGCTCGAGTGGGAGACGCGGCCCCGTCATCGAGCTGCCAAGGTGTGTATCGAGCAGGGCGGCTCGTGCTCTGCCCAAGGGTCCCGTGTGGGTAAGCGACGGCTCAAGGAATGGCAGACAGCAGCTGTTGATTTACGGGAAGGGGTGGAACGAAATTGCGTCCTGAGATGGAGAGTGAAGCGGCACCGAGACTTGATTAAAGACCTGAGATATTTCGATATGTAGCGGTGGATGGAGGGGTGCTTCTCTCTCTTCTTCTGCAGAAATTAAAGCCTTTATCAGAAAGCAACACAATGACAGATTTTATGAATGGGTGCCACACTATTGTTTGGCCCCTGTTTGTGGCTGGGTGGGCGGGGTTTGGACGGCAGGTTTCAATGTCTCTCTCTGCCTGATATTCTGACATGCCGTTGCGTCCCAGAAGGGGATGACGGAATCATACTGTAAAAATAACACCGGTTCACCCTGTCGGTTTTCTGGTTTCCCTGTTGACTTCTCCAAAGTGGTTGCATGTCCTCCCCAGGAGGGACATCTGGCTGAATTTGGCCCAGCAATGGTTGTCTCTCTGCTTTCTTAGCATGTAAGTAAATAATCTGTTGCTTTCTATGCAGATATTAACAGCAACAAAAAAAAAAAATTAAGACCATGTGTGTTTTATAGCCTCAAAAGGTTTTCCTTTTAATGCTAATCATATTGTTTGGCCTGACAGCTCAGTCTCCCGAATGCAGGAGTTGTCTAAAACATTTACTTATTAGGAATGTGTTACATTATACTGTATTTACACACTTTTCCTCATTTCTCTGTGCCTTTAGCTCCAGGGTTATGACACGTTTATTGATATTTTTAATTTAAAATCCAAATGCACAAAACGTGCCCATTGTTCACTATCCTATTTTGCATTAGTTTCCTATTCTATTCCTTATTCACATCTTATTTTCCTTTATTAGGTTATATCCCTCCCTTCCTCAGTTTCTGATTAAGTCGCCGTCAGCGTTTCCGTGCCGTCCTTGAGACTTTGCATGTGCCGTGTGCCTCCCCGCTGAATGAGCGAGCTGCCTTGCCTCACATCTCTGCCTGCCTTGTGATGAGTACTGCCTCCCTCGGCCCCCCGAACTGGCCAGTCCATCCTGGCACCGGCGCCTGTGTGCCTGCGATACCAGGTGTTGATGCTCGTTAGCACGGCCGCACCGCCTTTGATCCGCAGCTGGAGATGGACACACTGCTAGTGTATCGACCCAGCACATGGTGTCCTGCTGTTCTGACTGGTCTGCACTCCCCCCCCGCCCCTCCCCGTGTCGGATCCGCCGATGTGCCGCTTCACTAATGTTTCCTTTAAGTACTTTCTGCACGGTACCCTGTCTCTTGAGAATTAAGCTTTTAAGTCATGTAGAGAGGATATAAGCGCTTAAAGGTCTTTTAAGGTGTGATTTTTATGAATAATAAGATGCTCTTCGTTTAACTGTTCCCCTTCCCACCTGTTCTTAGTAAGCCTCGAAGGAGGATGCTTATTTCTTTATCTTTTTAACTCTGCACAGTGTTCTTGCAAATTCCGAATTCCTCTTCAGGAAGCTGGCTGCATGCAACGGTACCCCTTTCCTTGTCGGTCTTCTGTTTGTGTGCCTTTGAGGTGTGATGAGTGTTTCTGTTGTAACTGACGAAGTGTGACGTGACCGTCATGTACACCCAGGACACTTTGGTTCCCTGCTGTCACACCTGTGTTTTTATGTGTGAATTTCTGTGTCTGTTCAGGGGTGTTGGTGTTTACCCCATTCCACTCGAGTTTCTGCGTGTGACAGTGTCTCACCTATGGATTCACCCAAGTGTCTGTGCCACTAGTTTGTGTTTTACCTGTGTGATTTGCCCATGGGTCTGTGCCAGTCGTCTGTGATTTGCCCGTGGGTCGTGTCTGTGCCCTCATCTATCCTTTCCCTTCACAGAGCCCCCTGGGTCAGCACTGACTACCCTCTCCTCAGTTAAGGACTTGCCTGCTCAGCTACAGGAGCTCTACCTCCAGGGTTTCATCCTGGCCGCCGTGCACCCCTTCGTCCACCCCTGCGGCCCAGAGGGTGTCCAGCGGCGGCTGCACCGGGCTGTGCTTGTCCGCCTCTGCGACAGGTGAGACTGTCGGCCTCTAGGGGCATCTGGGGTGTCCCCTCCCCCTAGCAAGACACCAACCGTCGCTGGCGTCGACAGAATAAACAGTGGTTGTTTTAACTATGCTGAGCGCGAATGACAGTGAATTAAAAAAAAATGTAGGATTTTGCTGATAACTGAGGTTTCAAATAAAAACATTTACACTGCAGTCGATCTGCTTTTACGATTCAAATCCTCTGGAGGGCTATTAAACGGTACCTGCAGATTTTCTGCTTTGTGTTTCAAGGGCTTAACAGTCGGATGCTTTAAACGCTTGAATTGTCTTTTTTTGGCAGAATTTGTAAGTCAACATGCCTGGTTTTGTGAAGTTGGAGCATTTTGCTAATTCTGTTTCTCATCCATGAATGAAATGTGTACACAGAATGCTGTGTTTGACTCACACTGCCTGTGATTGTCATTGCACTTGTGGTTTGGAAGGTCAGTGGTTGAGAACCCTTGATGCCTTTAAGTTATTTGGAGGACAGACTGCCATGCCTGTTATTGAGGCTATCCATGTGTAGTAGTAATTCAGCTCTGGATGCCGGGGTTTTGATATTTTTGGAAGGACATGTCTCCTCTTTGATGGGTCCAAGTCACATCAGGGGGCGCAGGAGAGATTGGCTGCATGATCAGAGCGTCTCTGACTGCAGCCCTTTTCTCTGGCCGCTGTCTGTGGCGCTTTCCCCTTCAATGGCTGGAAGAGGCTTCCCCAACGTGAGAAGGTCCATGAGTGTGGGTCATGACCGGCCAGTGTAGAGGGCTGTTTTCCTTCTCCCTAAATACTCATCTGATTGACGAGGACAAAGATGGTGTTCCCTGTTTTATTGGCTCACTCCGGTCCATACCAGGACCAAGGATGTATCACTTCAGCCTTCATGCTCCTTCCCTTCCCATAACACTCGTAGCTGGTCCATTTGTGAACAGGACTAACAAACATAGGAGTTCTCGGCACTGTGTGGGTTTGTCACATGATCAGAGGTGCTGTGTGACGAGGTGTGTGTGTGTGTGTGTGTGTGTGTGTGTGTGTGTGTGTGTGTGTGTGTGTGTGTACGTACCAGTGAGGTGGCTGAAGCTCCTGTAATGAGATTGAGAAGGTGAAGTAATGGCCTGTTTTGGCAAGGACATGCTTCAGTGTGAACACCAAGGTGGGGATGGGGGGGCACGATTTTCATGAAATGGGTGGGAAGATGCTTCCCCTTTGATCCCCCTCCCACCACCCATTTCATCTCTGCACTTGTCACCGTGGAGACAACGGCTTGCATCAGCACCTGCCCCAGAGGGATGGAAATCACAAAAGCTAACAGTGAGCATCCCCATCTGAACAGGAGAGACGGAAGAGGAATAGCAACCCGAAGTCAAGCAACGTGCTCATTATTTCCTGTCTACAGAAAGCAAAAAAAGCAAGAAGCTTTAACATCTCTTGCAGCTAAACAAGACACGAGCCGTGGAGAATTTTTGTTTTGAGTATTTACTCAACATTTCATGTGAGCAGGACGCTTCTGTTTAATCTGTCCACCTCCAGTCAGTCTTGTCTTATGCAGACGTCTCTGCTGACGTCGGAACAGTGCTCCATAAGAGTCTCACATCTTTCTATTATTCACCGGAAAATCCCATTTTGCATCTTCCACTCCCCCTCGCGAACTTTAACCACATTAAACCCAAGCGCTGTTCACTTTCGCCTCCTCCGGTTATTTATTTAGGATTACTCAAATTGAATCATCCCAATTTGTTGCATTACCCCTCTATTATTATTTTAGAAAACCAAGTAAACGGGCCAGACTGGGTCTTGGCAAAATGCTCTGAAAGGCACCGACCTCACTGCGGGTTCTCTGTGTTGGCGATTAGGCAGCACCCTCCCAAGAACTCAGAAGGAATCGAAGTTGAGGGGTTTGGCCTGCTGTCTGGATTGTGAGCCCAGTGGCGCATGAAGCCCTCCCTCCAGAACCTGAGCCAACCCCGAAGTGGTCGGTAGAGCTCAGTCGAGCATCGGGATGGATGGATGGAGCCCCTCAAAGAGCGTGGTCCACAGAGGTGCGGCCAGAGTCTGTCCTGAAAGTCCTGGGCTTCTCTCTCCCCCCCCCGTTCACACGCACCTCTGAGAAAACCCAAGCCTCCCAGATTGGCAACAATGGGTTTTGCTGTATTGATGTTTCTGGATCTGGCATTGTGGATCTGAAGCTGCAGCAAGATGACTTCAAAAGCTTTATACATCCACCTGGGGCCCAGGAAGTCTCGGTTTTGGGGATTTGGGCCGGTTCTGTCGATGCGGTGGGCTTGCAGCGTGGGATGAGATTAATTTACACTGCTGTCTGATCACCTTGGATATGCTAGACATGTTGAGAGAGTTTATCTGGGCTCTGGATGCCTTGAAGGGTTACGAGAATACCTTAGGCTGCCAATCAGCAGGATGGGACTTTGGACAATGGGAAGAAAAGGTGCTGACCTCAAGGCATGCTGGGAGTTCCTCTTATAAAAATAGAGCTTTTCTTCAGTTATAAATAACCACAGGCTTGAGGATAATAAGGATTCAAGATAAAAACAAGGTGTGTTTGGCTCAGATTTCTGTTTTCAGTTTCTTCTAACTGAAGAAACTGTCGTCCTCTTGGCCACCACAGTCTTGTCACCGTAAATATTTGTCTTTTTGTACAGAAAAGTTTGAAATGTTGTATTAGAACTGTCGTGCTGAGCGGTTTTCTGTGTGACTGTTTTGTTTGTAGTTCGGAGAAGACCCAAGGCCAGGCCGAAGCCCAGTATCTCGAGGCAGACCTGGTCCTGTCCGCTGAGCGTCTCCCAGACACGGAGCTCATACACGGCTACATTAAGAAGGCAAGTCCCCTGAGCCCATGGAGATGCACGGTTGTAGCTAAAAATCTAAAAATAACCAGCCGTCCATCCTTCGTCCATAACCGCTTATGCAGTACGGTCTCACGGTGAAGTTAGAGGCTATCCCAGACAGCTTGGGATGTGAGGCTGGGAACACCCTGAATGAGACACCATTTAAAAATAACCATATCCCACGGAATATGACAAGAAAAGCAATAGCTAATTTGTGAATTATGCGAGTGCGTTTCATGGATTGTAGCATCTAAATGGAAACATCAGAAGCTGCCATATACTCCTGCAAAGGTAATTTTATGTATTTAAAAGGTGGTTTTGTGGCAGCATGGGAAGGTAAGTTAATTTTAGCCTGCTTCACCACCGGGTCCCAGGAGGGAAACGGAGAGCGAGCACCAGGTTCATTACCTTCAGATCTGGGTAACATTTGGCACAAGATGCCGCCGGAGTGGCTTTGCCTCTGTGAATCGACCACAATCAAGGTCACTGGCCTCTGAGGAAGGCATGGGACAGATTGTAATATCAAATGGGTGGTCTCCTCCTGGACAAGAAGGTTCCTCTCTGTGTCCTGTTTTTTTTCTACAGGTTTATGTTGTTCTCTCTCCTAAATCTATTTAATGAAAGCAATTTTGGAAGCAGTCTGCTGCTAATGACTGTCCGCATGCAAAGACAGCAGGAAGTGCGGTGGTTATGTAATGGAGAGGGTTCAGTGTCCAGATCTCAGGAGGGACACTGCTGTTGAGCCCTAGAGGAAGGACTTTTACCTGAACCGTTCAGTAGATAATACCCAGCTGTACAATTTGATAAAAGAGCAACATTTACATGTAGTTTTTTTTAGCTGATATTTTTATCCAGAGGAGGTAATACTACTGGATATTACTGGAGCAATTTGACTAATGTTCCAGCCAGGGTGTTCTATAGGCTTGTGCCCTCTGTGGCCAACGATGTTGTTCCAGGCCCCCTTGACCTTGGCCAGAATAAGTGGTTAGAAGATGGGTGGAATTCAAGCGGTCCTGCACTGGATAAGTTTGAAGATGTGGGGGTTCAAGTGTAGAACACACATGTTCAAGGGTACATCAGCTGGTCCCTTAATAGGATTTAAACTGCAAATCTTGAGCCAGCCTCTCTATTAATCAGGTGTGTTGGAGTGTATGGTGGCATGTAATCTGCTAAAAACTACAATACAAATGAAATAACAGAACACTCTGGATCTCCATGCTCCCAGAATCCCAATCCACTTCACCCATCTGCCCAAATAGATGGGTTTTCCTCAGCCGTACTACCAGCATCACGTCGTCATCCACGGGGGGTTGGATGGCGTCCTGTCTGCTAAACAACAGTGGGCCTGTGCAGTTATCAGGTTTTGTGGCGATAAAAGGGAATGACTATTTCCAGAATCAATATGGCAAACGGGCTAAATCCGTCGGATTAAGACTGACATTCTCTGTGAAACCAGGTGATGCGCATCCCAGCGGTCCGTATTCAGCTCCGGCAGGAGAGACACTGTCAGCATGTACCAGGTCTAGCATTAACTGTGCTCAGATTCCTATGAATTTGGGTTCTCTCGCTCTCTCTCGGCCCGTGTCTGCGGTACTGTTGCACTGCAGCCAGTTCGCTGGCGGAGAGCAGTAGCGTTGAATGTGACGCCCCTCCCTGTCAGGTTTATTGTTTCCATTTAACACAACCAGCAGGTCAAATATCTGCTCGTATTTATGCCCGTTTCAGCCGAGACCGCAGCTCAGCTTTATTAAAGGGAGATAACGGTGGGTGGGCGTGCAGCTTCACCGTTTGACGGTTAACATTTTGATTCAGGCATTGTCCTCAAAATGCCAGCTGACAATTAACTGAGGATCGTCGCCATCGGTAACGTTCTTGTGGGCACGCAGTGTGCTCTGAGGTCGGGTTCCTCTGTTTGACTGTGCCGAGATTTGATTTGTTTACTTCTCCGTCTCTCCCTGGATGTAGAACGCTTCCATAATGATTTTGCGCTGTGAGACAACGAACTTGACGGCGAAATGAGGCACCGGTGGTCTCGCTTGCCGTGTCGCCCTCCCCGCCTCAACCCCCCCCATGATGTATCATCGTGTGATCTGCTTCACTGGGTGGCTTTGGGTAAAGATGAGCGTCGATTACACCCAGTGAAACGGCGTATCATCTAACAGTCAAAGAATTATCATGCACCCACCCTGAAGAAGTGCTGGCTGTTGGATTCCTTTTGTCAAATAAGTGATCAATGTTTGCATTTTCTGCCCAATTTGTTTGTCTGCATTTCAGTCGAAAGCAGCTTCTTTTGACAGATCGTTGCAGAGGCGGTTTGTAAAATCCAGCTTCGGTGGAAGAATGCTGTTCTCCTCCTGGAATCCAAACTTAAATAAACAATCTATTCCTGGATTATTCCCTCTCGTTTCAGCGTCTGTCACGTCGAGTCATCCTCATCGTACATTAAAGCTCAAAGAGCGGATGGGCGGCGGGTGTGTTGCTCGGTACCATTCCTGCACTTGACTGCTGCTGTTTTATGTAGGATTTCTCTCCTCTGACAGGTACAGGATGTGGCTGAGCTGGGCAGCTTCTTCGTGGGCTTCCTGCAACAGCCAAGTGGGGCGCTCTGTGCCTCAGCACCAGTCGACCCTGACAACTTCTCCCTGTCCCTCCACTCGAGCCCCACATCCGTGCAAAGGGACTGGTCTGACCAGAGCCAGATTGAGAGTCCCGAGCACCAACCTGGACCCATGGGACAGGACTGTAAGATGGAGAATGGGTCCAGGGAGGAAGGTGGAGATCATCTGGCGGGTGGCCAGGAGACTGAGGGCCCAGACAGGGAGGCCCTAAAGGACAATGGCAGACAGAGCCCATCTCAGAACAGCACACGTTCCCCATCCACCTGCAACAACGACCAAGCCAAAACATCGGGTGGAGGGGCAGATGGGGCGGCCCCAGAAAAGCAGCCCAGCAGTGAGCATCGCCCTCTCACTCGCCCGCCCCCACCCCTTTGATGTCCCCTCGTTTAACTGCGCACTTTCCGCCGTCACAAGCCACCTCTCCCTCCTCAACGAGGGCCCCTGGGCGGCAGGAACGTGAGCAAATTCTTTACGTGTAGCTATAACCCATATGCTACGTGGTTAATCCCTTAATTAGAAGCGACACATTCCGTGTGGAGCTCGTCTCCTCCTCTGCGTCTTGGCTCTCGTTCACATTTGGCGGTTATGTCCTGGGGAGACCTCTGCTGTCTGTCACTTAGACAAAACCCCCAGAAGGCACTCTGCCCGTTTCACTAAGCAGATGTGGATAATCAGCTTTAACCACCCCCATGACTTTTATTATTATTATTACTACTGGTGGTCATGCCATGTTAATACCCCAATTACGGCTAGAGCTATCTGTTCAACTGGCCAACGCCATGTTGCTACCAACGCTGTTTCCTGGAGACCCAATGTAGCAAAATGAGCACACGCATATTTAAGCTGGCATTTAATCGCTTCCCCCTCCGGGTGTGATGTTGGATGAAGCGGTTTTGGGGGGGGGGTAAAAATCAGCGCCGAAAGAAATGGGTCCCGTGGAGCTTGAGGCGGACCGTCCACATGACGCCTGAGACGTTCGAACAAACAAAAAAAAAAAACTGAACTCCTGAAGACAGGAGCTGGAAAGTAGTATTCCGCCAAAAAATGTGCTCCTTCGTCATGAAAAAAAATAAATTACACAAATGACGACTTTGGGTTTTCTTGGAAGTTGAGTCACCTTAAGAGTTGCCCTGTAATTAAGTGAATTGATATTAAATATAAGAATATAATGGGTAAATCTGAAGCCAGGTTTTTGTATATTTACAGCTACTTTAATCGTTTAAACAAACAATACACCATTAGTGTGGTGCTTGAAAACCCAGTCATCTTAACCAAAGCCTCTCACTCACCTACAGGGGTGGAGCTCTTTGCCTTGTTCAGCCACATGGGGGCACCACCAAGTCTTCAGCGGTACTTCACCGTGAAGGTTCCCCTGCGGGTGCAGCTGTGCAATGAGATCGTCAGCAGCGTGGATGCCAACTGGCTGGACCACATGACCCAGCACTTCTCCGGCGGCGCCTTGCTCGTCGATGCCTACTTCCACCTAGGAGACGACAGCGGTAGGCCAACGGGAGCGAACTTCTTTCGAATCCTCACACAAACACCCACACACAGCCAATCCACACAGCTGTCAGCCAAAACAGCCAGGCCACCTCCGGCGCTCTCGGTGTAAAACCCTGGCGCCAGGCCACAACGGACTGCGAGCCGTTGGCCGTGCCTCTCGCTGACTTCCTGGCAAACGGCTATTTTCCGATCCTGGCAAAGAGTGCCTTAGTTGGCCAAGAAATGTGTACGGAAAGATAATGACTCCTCCTGCACAGAGAGCCATCTCCTCGTGAGGGTTCAGGTCCCGCAGCTTGCATGTTACACGGTGCCATGTGCAGGATTTGCATCCCTGTGCAATGTTGGATTTTTGGACACTTTTCTGTGCCTGTGATTGTTGTGCTCTGCGGTTGTTTTTGACTGACACGTTTCCCGCTATTTCTGTACTGTTTGATCTTTTCGGTTTGCCCTTAAGCCCGGCTGTGTTGTGTGTGTGTGTGTGTGTGTGGTTTTTTTTTTTTTAACGTTGCCACCCACCCACCTCAGGAAAAAGGGGGAGGGGGCGGGTTAGCATCTGCGTGTGACTGCAGTCTTAATGTAGCGTTCCCCAATTCATGGAGGCTGCTTGGATGTCACCCCACATTACCGCGTCCTCGCTGTTCCTGGATCTCCAGTTTCCTCCCGTGTCCCCTGCTGACATCCACGTGCCTGGCACTCCTCTGTACCCCTGGCTGATCCCGCGTCAATGCACCAAGGCGTGTGCCGTGGGAGAGAGACGCAATGTGCTGACTTAACTCTCCCTGTTGTTGAAGACTGTCAGCTGGAAAAGCGGATCTCCTATTGGAAGGGGATTTGTATAATAAAGAAGGGTTTAGGGGGCACCCAGACCCAAGAACACGTTCTCACCAAGAACGATACATGCAGCAGTGCAACAACAGCGTCAAAATAAGCCGGAGAACGAGTGAAACTCTGCGAGTCTGCTTGACATTTGAGTTTGTAACATAAGCGCCGTCGTTTTATCAAAAAGGGGCACAAATCGAATTAGTGTGAGTGCTCCGAAACATTGGATGGCATTTAACTGCAGACAGCAGAAACAGGAGGCCAAGCTGGCTGCTGTTTACCGGTAAATTGCCGTCTGTTTTTTTCAGTCGAATCCGTTATGGGAGATAACCATATATAATCCCCCAAAAGAACAATTACCTGAGAATAGTAAGACATCGAATGGGCAGGCACGGTAACTGATGAAATTATGTTTTTAGTATGGCACTGGTTACCTTGGTGCCATGTTGTTACTGTTACTGAAGATAAGAATATCTCAGATGCCATATGATTTCAGAGCTGCAGTGTGCATCTCGGTCTTATCAGCAAGCGGATTTCTGTGCTCATATAGCTAAAGATAGAAGATGCAGGTCCCCGTTTGAGAGAGATGCTGATTTTTGCCAACGCCCCATGCTGTCTGTCAGACATCTGTCTGATTTCTGACTGGTTGGGTGGAGGGGGTGGTCAGGTGGAATGGAGCTGAAAAGCATAGAGCTAGCAAATAAGTGTTCTGTACGTCTAGAACTTTTCCTGAGGTCCCTGCGGTCACTTGGACTTTAAAAATAGCTTCATAATGAGAAGCAAAATGTCTGCTCAGAGACCATAGCTTTGCAGAGCTGGGGAGCAGGGAGTAGCTGATAGTGGTTAAGGTTGTAAGCTCATAACCCACAAGTTGGCAGTTAAAATCCCAGGAGAACATGGCTGTTGTACCCTTAATGTTGTACTACAGCGCACTCTAATCTGGGGTGCTCCTGTTAAATACCCAGCTTTATAAGTGAATAAAGCCTGTAAGTCGGTCAGCCTAGGAGCAAATGTAAATGTTTTCTGTGCCTCATCTGAGCCACCGAACCTGATCTTCAATCCGATCACCTGACTGCGTCCTCCAATACGCTGCTGTCCATCTGTCTGTTCGACCTCATTGTTTCATATTGTGATAATTCACTTGTCCTGCCTGGTGCAGGCTGGAGGAGGATGGGACTCCCCCTTGAGTCTGGCACCTCCCAAGGTTTCTTCCTCCTGAGGGAGTTCTTCCTTGCCACTGTTGCCCTTGGCTGACTCTCTGGTAACCTTGGGCTCAGAACTACGTAAAGCGCTTTGTGACAATGCTCTTTGTTAAAGGCGCTATATAAATTAAAATTGAATTGTGCTTCCTCCTGCAGATCTCCCAGCTAAGTCGGTGGAGAGTGTGTTCGTCTTCCAGGAAGGCGACTCTGCCAAGCCCACGGCATACGATGCCATTGTAGTGGAGCAGTGGACCGTCATCGACGTGCGTGTGACACCCCCCTCTCATCACTCTCCCGTGTTGGTTAAACGGTTTTCCGCAGCATCTGTGTGTTTACACTCCGCAGAACACGGAGGTGAAGACCGACTATGTGCCCCTGCTACAATCTCTGGCCTTGTACGGATGGAGGCTCACCTGCGTGCTGCCCACACCCATCGTTAAACCCAACAGGTAGTGGGTCTCGCCTCCACTTTCTTGCATGTTCCTCAGAGAGATGCTTTCCTCACCTGAGTCTAGGAAAACTGTACCACTTCCGTGGGTTCCATATTTGGGTCCCACTTAATCTCCAAGTCAATCTCACTTCATTGTTAGTAGGGTGTTGGCACTCCTTGGCTAATTACGTCCACCTGCTGAAACCCGTACACACCTGTGAGGACTCCGCTATTGAGCGTGGGGGGAATGGCACACAGTGAATCAGATCACACTGCGAGATACACCAGGGCTTCCGTCTGCTTACGTATGAGTCCATTTGTGGTTTCACACAGGAGGAGTAGTAGTTTGTGGCTCGAGTAGATACCTACCTGGTCAACATTAGCAGCTGTAGGATCCAGTCAGCCGTGGTCAACAGAGTTTGACAAAAACAGAACGATGGTGTGTCTGAAAGGATGTGGTCACTCAAAGGCTGAAGTCCATGAAGCCGGCGAATCCTTTTTGCACCGTCAGCTCACCATTAATGCCAAGTCATTTTGTCATGTGACAAAGCCTTTGGCGGTCATCTCGATGCCAGGCTGGATGACACAATTCACTTTGCTGTTGTGCTGGTAAAGGTTCATGCAGGAAATGGGCAGCTAGACGACAAGGTGTGTGTGTGTGTGTGTGTGTGTGTGTGTGTGTGTGTGTGTGTGTGTCCACAAAACCATCATTCTCAAGCTGGGAATCGAAATTTAAGAAGCTATCCTTTGCTCTCGCTTTTGGCCAGAGGCTCATTTCTCGTCTATGATTTTTCAAGTACATGTTGAAATTCCCTGTGGACCTACAAGGAAATCCAGTTAGGACTCTCAGCTGGAGTTGACGTAGCCATTGGAAATGGCAGGCTGGCCTCCGCCTGTCAGCATGAGCGCCGCCTTAACTGGATCACAAGACATGGGAGGATGCTTCCTCATAGAGGCAGGACTGCTGACCTCAGACACACGAGAGATGCATGTTGAATATTTTATGATAAGCAGCCCAAGTTCCTGTGGAGTCTCATGAATGAATAATGTCGATTTGGGCAGGCCCATTTAATCTAGCGACACAAGACTTGGGGGGTCGGTAAGCTACCGTTCATGCTTGACAACCCCCTCCCCATCTTTTTCAGGGACGGTAGCCTGGCTACTAAGCAGATCCTCTTCCTCCAGAGACCCATCCTGGTCCACAAGAGGAAGGAGTCCAAGGTGACTGGTTTGGCCACCCTTGTGTTCTTCTGTAGCCCCACCACAGTTACCTCCATTCCTTATGAGTCTCACCAAGAGTGCTGCTTTAAATAACGTTATAGTTATGCTTTTGGAATATAATGGGGAAGAAAAACTCGAAGGCAGTGGATGTGAGAAGTCCCGAGGGGCCCTTTATCTGGTCTCATAGACTTCACTGGGATAGTTTGGCAGTCATAGCATGACAGTGCATTTCAAAGGGCTTCATGAAGGTCCTGGGGATTGTGGGAGTATGCTCCTAGTGAAGAAATATAGCAATGCTGAGACTTTCAAAGGAAAACCTCTGTTATTTACTCAAAACATCCCAGAGAATGGTGTGAAAAGAGAGAAACTGTTGCAGTCTGACAGGTGTTTGAACATCAAACATAATTCTCTGCTTTTCAGAGGCTGGGTCTCAGAGCACGGAGCAAGTCGGGTAAGAACTCGGTGAAAGACGTACCGAAGAACAAAAACAAGAGAGAGAGACTCTCGCCGGCGGTGGTGAAAGAGACAGAGGAGCCAGATGCGACCGAGAAGGTGGAGAGCAAAGAAGGAGGAGAGGAGAAGGAGAGAGTGAGGAGGAAGAATGACGAGAACCAGCAGAATGAGAGGATGATCCTGAGGAAAGACACCAAAGAGGAGAGAAAAGGCGGGATGGGGGCAGACGCAGGGGAGGATAGTGAGGCAAAGGGTGAGGAGGAGCCTCAAGAAGAGAGAGAGGCGGGGAGGAAAGAAGCAGCCATTCAGGATCCAGCCATTCAAGAAGAGGGTGGAGTCACAAATGAAGGCCGTCGAAAGGAGGAGCCAGCCAATGAGGAGGAACCAGGAGGTGGACGTAGTGAGAACATTGCAAAAGACAGTGATTCATCACAACCAAACCAAGAACCCACAGACTTCCCTCCAAGCCCCTAATGTTCAGCATAACTAGGTGTCACCACAAAAGAATAATCTGACAACTTACTCAAAAGCCAACTGGGGTAAACTGTGCAGTTATTACTGCTAATTTTTCTTGCGCGCTTTTGTTTACGGGCCATAGCAGCTAGCAGCGATGTGGGATTATCAGTAGCCTATAGGATAGCTCTGAGTGTGTTGTATAGACTGATAATGGAAGTCAGTGCTGAGAACATTAGCTTGAGATTTTATTCAGTTCTATGTGTACATAGAAAAAAAAAAAAAAAATCTATTGATGACATCAACGTAGGTTTGAGGTCACCCCTGGGGGGAGCATGGGAATATGCAAACCACAGGGATGAGGTTGGGATGGTGTCTGTTGGTTGATACTGCGCCCCCCCCCCCCCCCCCATAACATGGTGTTGGTGGGGGGGTCAGATACTAAAGGGTTGTGTGAATGTGGTAAACTAAGAAGATTTAATCAACTCAACTCAAGGGACCATACTTGGTCGGCCAGTTGAACCGTCAGCCAGCATAACAGCGTGGGCTGCTATGTACAATCACCACTTTGGGGTCTTGTTTTCAACCAAATGTCTCTGCCAGGGAGATTCACAAGCTCCGAACACATACGTGTAACAAGTATTTTTTAAATGTTGGCATAAACGCGTAAAAAAAAAAAAAAAGTCACATGGTTGCTGGATTTCCACCCTGTTGACACCCATAGGCATCCTCTTGTGCTTTTGTAGGCGAGGACCCTACAGACCTGGACCCTGGAAGGGATCAGTGATTAGCAGCCCCCAGCAGAGCAGGCGCCTGTCTCGACCGCGGTTTAGTCCACTTCGGTGTTTGCTGTTGTCGCATTAGGAGCAGGTCACGGTTTCAGGTCACGTCAACATCTGGGGCCGCGTGATGAAGTACTTAAGCCTTTCAGCCAAAAAAAAAAAAAATTAATACCTAAAATGTCGTTTATAAAAAAAAGTTTTGTGACAGGTGTTGTAATGAGGTCTGAATGTTATAAGTAAGGTGATTAGATTAATAGTAACTCTACAGTGAGAACAGGCACCTGTGGGATTAAATATGGGTCAGCGGAGTTGACAGTCCTTCAAGAATAAGGTTTCACTTCGTATTCCCGCAAATAGGTTTGCATATAGGAGAACGGCGTAGGCAGTCGCCCTTTTTACTTTCATCTGAGTCCCTCAAAAACAATATCCTTAACAGATTCCCATTCTGTGCGTAACGGAACCCTAAAGTGGCGGGTAGGAATAGTGATCTTACCCTCCTTACGTTTACTCTCTACAAAAGATGTGAACTCTGCCCTTGTGACAACCACACTGTCATGGGCTTGGTAGTCACACACTATGGGGGTGGCTGTCCCTGTGTTGTTTTAATGGGGACAAATGAAAAATGGACACAATCTTAAAAATTAATTTAAAAAGTTTAATTTAATTGAATTGCAACAACCTAGCACATCTCCTGCATTGAGAGACCATAAACAGGGGGAAAAAAAAATCATTCCTATAAGTACATCTATCCTTTTAATACAAAGAACAATAGAGAAAACGTTTAACTCAGCCTGTCAGTCACTACCTCACCCAAAGTCACAGTTCTGACAGATGTACAGGTGCAGTCCTTGTGTGCCTGAGGAGAATAAAGGGAGGAAAACTTCCCAGTGGCAGAGACTGCACAGGAGAGGGTAACCAGGGTTCCGCTCCCTGCAGATGTCAAATACCCCACCTGCCTGGAGCCTGTCTGGGCCACCACCTTGTTTGGTTTGTGGACAGTGGTGATACCAGTTTCATCCATATTCCAAATGGACTGGGGCTCAAGCTGGTCCGCAATGTGCTTATTAAAAGCACTGGCATGTGCAAGGCTGGTGGCATCCGGAGTCCTGATTGAGAGTGATGGGTGTGTCTTCAGAAAGCCAGAAGCAGACCATCCCTGCTATCTTCTTCTCTGCCCAGTTTGTGTAGGCAGTGCCATCATTGTGGACTGCATACCTGCATGCAAGTTTGCGGACTTCAGCAGGGGAGAGGACAAAAATGTCTGAGGCAGTGATGATGTATTCTACCAGCTGACTTTCCTGCTCCTCACTGAAAACTAAACGATTTTTGATATACCCTGCTGGTAGGGATGGGCAAATTCCTTCTCCAGCAACCGCTAATGGGCTTATTTTATCGCAATATCTTGCTAGTGTTTGATAGTTAATCTGAGAGTCTTTAGCAGTTGTTCTGACTGATTTCTTGTGTAGCTTCACCTCTCTGACTGCCCTGAGCATTACATCTGCCGGAGTCTGGCCCTTGTTTGTCTTCCTGACAAAATTCCTGCCCATTTTTCTGGCTAAAAAGAAAGGACTAGATGTATCACCCCATGCACGTACAGTATATGTCACCAGAGGGGCTGGTTGTCACATGTCACAAGCGTCCCCAGCTGGGATTTTTTGCTAAGAAAAAAAACCATCTAAACTATAGCTCTCCCTTTGTACTTTTTAATGGTAATTGTTTTGTTATAAACCCATTGTCTTAAAAACTAGAAGAGGAAAAACCAAAGTGCTGGATATTTACATTTTGACATACTAGAATACTAGAAGTCCTCTCACCTCAGTGTCAAGTGTCTTACTGCTGCAACGTCAGGGTAGGTGACCTCTGACCCTAATTCTGAACATTTCAGTGCCAATTTTTTAATGGCGCCCTCTAGGGAGCGAGGTCTAATGAATGTGACAACCAAGCCATGTGACAACCAGCCCCGTTCTCCCCTACATGGAAGTACACATGTTAGCATCCACATGCACACCTGCTAGTAACTGCATACATGTCAGGGTTTTCATTAGCGCGCGCACACACCACACACACACTGCCATCTTGCCATACCGGGCCTGCTGCTGCAATGCTCCCACTGCGATGACCCTAAACCAGACCTCAGGCCTGGTCTTCTGAGCCCAGCTGCATAGCAGTCAACACCGTCCCATCAGCACGGGGGTGGCCGTCACCACAGTCACCATCATTCCTTTCTCCTCACACCCCTGAGCACCCCACACTGTAGTAACCCCCCCGAGAGGCCTGGGAGCTTGGCTATTTGAACCAGTTTATGGATTTTCCACGGAGGAGCTAAGATGGGAGTGATTTCTACACTTGCTGGACAGCTTTGCCTAAGCCAAGTGAAATTAAATTCTTTTGAATGTTTCCCAGTGTGGCCTCCTGTCAGGAACTGGCCAAGATGGACGAGCCTCTCTTTGTGTTGGACTTCCTGTCCCAGTGACACTTTAGCTCTGATATAGCACTTAGCGTTCCTCCTAAATTAATTCTGACTCCTGGCCCATTTCACTTACATGCTGGAAATGGGTCAAGTTTGGGTTAAGGGCAGATCGAGAATCAGACATAGTTAGGGCTTTGGTCAGAATCAGCTTTTGCATTATTGCCCTCAGTGATTAGTTAAGTAAACTTGTGTGTTCTGGTGTTTCCCCAAGTACTGTCCTATTGCTTTGTGATTGCAGTTTTTTTTTTTTTTTTTTTAAAAGACTGAAAAGGTCTTGTCCTTCGTTTAATGTTTGCCTACCGACTGTATATTTGTGTGATGATATCCGTCCATATGCATTTATGTCATTTTAATGGATCATAGTTTGTTTGATTACGTCTCTATGGTTCCATGGCAAGCTTTAAATATGCACTTTTTAGCAACAGAAAAGTACAGCCAGCATCGATGTTTTATGACTAATAGGGAAAAAGGAAGGTAAGCGTTGGTAATGAAAGACTGAATCTGTGTGTATTTTCGTAATGTGTTTGTGCTCTTTGTAAAGGAACGTTTTCGTCTCTGAAAGCCTGACATGAACGCTGCGCGTCCCAAATGAAAATTACATTTCAAACATGAGCGGATTTGTTTTACTGAATTCTAATAATGTTTTCAGCGACTGGCACACAATAACCGTTCGTAAGATATGACATGGCATAATTTATTTGCTTAGCAGACGGTCCGCCGGAGCAATTCTCATGAATTTATTTTACATGTTTACCAGCTTACATAGCTAGCTATTTGCTGAGGCGGTTCATGTAAAATACATTGTTTATGAGGTATGGGCATCCTGCTTTTCTTTCCACTGAATTACAAAAGGAAATGAAGTCGGCAAAGTAGTGGTGAGGCACCTTTAAAGGATATCCCAACACTTTTAACTTTAGAAGGGCACAAAAACGTGATGATGATCGAATAGTGGCTCTGAAATGGCTACGAACCCTCACTTGTTTGCTTTGTAAATGGAATGTAAACAATCCCAAGTCAGAGAAGTAGCCAGGCACCATGTTTTAAGGCCTCCAACCACAACATCGCAGCACTGATTCCTGAAATACTGCCACCTGGTGGCCACTTTAAGGTCAATTTTTTTTACATAAAATATTTCACAAGACACTAAATTTATACATGGTTACACAGCCCCAAAACTGAAGTTGTAAATCACAGTGATTTCAGATATACAGGAGTTTGGAGTGAGTGGCTCTTTAGAACAAATATTCAGTGAGTCCATCTTTAAGTGAATCAACTTAAATTTTTGGACACTGTCCACTCCTCTAAAAACAGACACTTAAAAGGAATATATAACCTTTTTTCAATATCTAGAACAGCACACTATGATATTTATTTGAGTAACATTGTGATACTGGACTAATCACGAATGGCAATAGAAAATGAGTTGAAGGGGGTGATTTTAACGTATCTCCAGCTAGGGTGGTGGACCGTCAATACCACCACTTCACACGAAACCCAGCATCTGTATGTAGCCACTCAAAGACTGGCAGCTTTGCAGGAAAGTTGAGCCCCGATTTCACCAGTCATTTGCACATTCACTTCAGAAAGACATACGGTATGAGAACAGGACGTATAATTTCCTTTAAGGTAACCAAAATGCGTAAGGGCTGCACGGTAAGATGACTACGTGTACCTCCAGTCATCCCTTTCTGCTTCACCTTTTGTTTCCTAGGAATCTTTGCCAAATTTTAAAATGGTTCTCTAAAAATAATCTAAAACAACATCAAGGCAACACTTCTCTCCACCTGCCATGCTAACATGAGCTGAGTTACACAAATTACCAAAACATCTACCAAAGAGAACCATGCTACTTGTTGAAATAATTTTCTAATATGGTACAGAGAAGAATACAAATAATAAACTGTACATCATATTCATTATGCCGAAGACGCCTGTTCGCTCAAATGTGGCCCAAACAGCGGAAGGTTTTAAATTAGGTAATTTCCTGTGTAACGGCCCAAAAAGTCATTTTTGCAGAATGGATTGTGCACTTTACATGGAAACAGTGTCACAGCAAGGCAGTCTCTCAGAGTAAATGTAATTTAAATTAGAAAACATTGCTGTCACACACTGGCACGCGGCCTGTCAAGCTGTGCGCCTTCTGCAGTGGCTGGTGGGGAAGTGACATGGGAGGACTGCATCCCACAAGACACCCGACGCAGCGTCGTGCAGACCTACCTGGATGGATTCGGGTGCGCCTACCACCACCTCTCGAAGAGGATCCTGTCCTGAGGCAGACCTAAGCGCAGCAGCTGTTCTGAGATGCTATTGATCATCGGGGGTGGTCCGCAAAGGTAGCACAAGGGGTCCATTTTCTCCAGGTGGTCCCTTAGAACCTGCTCCGTTATCCTACCCACTGAGAAACAAACACGCCCCGCATCGTTAATGTCCACGCACATGGCAGTCCCTCCCACTTCCTCACCGTCAGCGCTCTCCTAGGCCGGACTCACCACCAAAGTACCCTTCGAGGAGCGGCTCGACAATACCGCGGTGCCTTGTCAGGTGGAAGTCGTAGGATATCGTTCCGGGGAATTCTTGACACAGATCGAGGATCGTATCCTGAGGGAGGCAGAGGGAAGAGAACAGTTATCGCCGATGGCGAAGATTCTCACACGCCTCCTCTCATGACGATGTCACATATGCAAGCTTCAAATGGGCGACTAGGAGAATAACCATGTGCTGTGACGGCCCAGGGGGCCCCAACACACTCAAATACCCTTCGATATAACCGGGCAAAAACTACCGCTTAAATGTATCAGCTGGGCAACCTGACGGGGGCCAGATGGATTCACCTTGAAGAGCAGCTGGCCAGAGTCGCGGGCGCTGTAGCAGAGCCGGACACGGCCGGGCCTGTAGGTGGCGCTGTGGGCAGTGTGCTCACGAAGCAGGTCGGCTGTATGCAGCAGGATTGAGAACAGAGGGTTGATCCCCACCCCCCCAGCCAATAAAAGCAGGTCCACTGGCCGGTCCCAGGGCTGGGGGTCGAAGTAGAAGTCCCCACCGACCCTGAGGGCCACCTCCGAATTCACATGGCACTAGAAAAAAGGTGAAAACGTCATTCGCTCGCTCAATTTCCTACAAATGCATTCATAATTCACCCTTCCAGTGTCCCCCCGTTAAGCTAGGAATTTAAACAGAAAAATGTCAGTTTAACATGCAGTCAAAGTTAAATACCAAAAGGTCAACAGAAAATAAATAATGCTGAATACTACAAGACAATAAAAAGATTAAATGTGCATCAAAACAAAACAAACAAAAAAAAGACACCAGAAAGAATAGCGGGCCAAAACAAACCAAATTCTTCTGAAGAACTCCACACCAAAAACGTAGAAAGGAACTGTGGGTAACTGTCGGGCTAAAAACCATTCAATAAGACGCCCCCCGGTGGCCCTGAAGGAAGCCCTGCTTCTGAGTGGGCGTGCGATGCAGTTCTGCCTGCTGCTACCATGTGCCGTCCCACGGAGACAGATTCTCCTGAATATTCATGAGTTCCTCTTTTTCCAAACACCGCCAACGGATGCGGTGCGCATATGGGCAGGAGGCGGAGACGTAATCCTAAGCACAAGGTTTCCGCTCACATGAGGCACAGCCCACGACATCATTCTGTCACATTCGACTCAGTCCAACAAGACGGCACCGTGAAGACAACCCAGATCTCTTTCCAATGCCAAGTTTCGCCTTGATCTCTCATTCCTTCGGTCAACGTTTTGTCGGCTATCTGAGCACAAAAACGAAACCAGGTCACAGTAGCAAACACCAGATTCTGGTCTGCAGAGGTCTGTCAGCAGCCCTAAAGAGTATATTTTTAAAATTCGATCTTAACAACAGTCTGAGGCAAGCTGGTGTTATGATTAACTTTATTGGTTACGCGGAGCCCATCTGAACGAGAGTAAACAATGCACAGGAACTTAATTAGTAAAACCACCATCTAATGAGAAAAGCCATGTTCCGTGTTCCAGGCGAATATCAAATTGGTTCCTTTCCGACGTCTCAGGAAATAATTTCCAGCTCTTTAATTAATACTCAGCAGACGACAGGGAAACAGTTGGCATTACGACGATCCATCTCCAGGATAGCCCAGGACCTCATTAGCCCAGTCTGCAGCAATGCTGGCAAAGGCACACGTTCTAATGACCGCATTAGCGTGCTGAAAACCGCAAGCAGGGGGGCGGGCAACAGAGGTGACAAGGGGGGGGTGACAGTTCCAGAGGCGTCTAGTCCACACTTTAAGTGGTGAAGAGAACATTACAGAACTGAAAGTGGTACAGTCGGCAGCCTGCAGGCTAAGACAGCCTCATACCCTCTCTTACTGCTAAATGTTTTATTGCGGAGATTCTCGGTGGCTGTCTTGCTTAAGGAGCTACAGCAGGGCTAACAGTCAGCCCAGAGACACTCCCATGCTCTGCACTGCGATATAGATTATCATTTTGGTGACAGGGAGAGGTTACAGTGGTCTTTAATGGTCATTTGGGGGTTGTAGAGATTATCAGAGGGCTCCCGGAGAGGAAAACAGACCCCCAGTGGAGCCTGGGGGGCCTCCGAAAGACAGCCATAGACCAAACGGAGAGGTCCCAGTAGAAGAGAAGAACTTGTCAAACATTCATATACGGCTGAACAACATCCCAAGTCTGACAGGCGGTTAACTCAGAGTCATGTGAGAAAATGAGGACACACCATAAAACCTGTCTTGTTTAACACAGTTAAACACATGGACATTTGATCTTCATTTCAACAATATTGAGAGATTAAGGTAATATAACTAAACAAATAAAACGAAAGAAATGTCTTAAAAATGGTTTAGAAAAATGTAATTAATCAAAAAAGCAATTTCTTGTGAGGAAAAAGATAGGAAACCCCCATATTTATTACTACTTAAAATGCCTAGAATTAGATTCCAGTGCACCACATTGGGTTCAAATGATTAGAACATCGTTAAAGGGTATTTTGGAGGAGCCTGTCTTATATAAACCTCAGACAGTTAGTTTGGTTTGCTCTTGACTGTTGAAGTGAGTGGTATCACCATGGTGAGATCCAAAGAGCTCGCTGAGCCCTTCAGAAAGAAGATTACAGGTGCATATGAGTCTGGGAAGGGATACAAGAAGATCTCAAAAGAATTTGAAATCAGCCATTCCACTGTCCGGAAAATAATTTACAAGTGGAGAACATTTAAAACAACTGCCATCATGGCCAGGTCAGGCTGTGCTAACAAGTTCAGCCCAAGAACAGACTGAAAGATGCTTAAAGAAATCTCCAGCAATCCTAAAATGTCATCATGGGACCTATAAAAAACTCTTGCCACAGTGGATGTCAAACTACATGCGTCTACCATCAGAGAGAGACTGCACAAGTTTGATCTTCATGGGAGGTGTGCAAGGAGGAAACTCTTGCTGTCAATAATAAAACCGGGCAAGACTCCTAGAAAAAGACCAGGACTTCTGAAAAAATGTACTTTAAAACTGAATTTTAAAAATGGAATTATTTGGACATAGTAACAGTGGACATGTTTGGTGTAACCCAAAGACAGTATTTGAGCAAAAGGACCTCGTACTGTAAAGCATGGGGTGGAAATGTCAGTTTGGGGCTGCTTTGCTGCAGCAGGGCCTGGCTAGCTCACCATCATAGAATCCACTATGAATTCTTCATTGTATCAGAGAGTGCTTGAGGAAAATGTGAGACCATCGGTCCAAAAACTGAAGCTGAAGCGGAAGTGGACCATGAAACATGACACTGACCCAAAATATTCCAGCAAATCCCCCAAGGAATGGTTCAGAAGGAAGAAATGGAGAGTTCTGGAATGGCGAAGTCAATACCCGGATCTTAATCTTATTGAGATACTGTGCATGCAGGAAACCCCTCACAGATCACACAGCTGAAAGAATTCTGCATTGAACAGTGGGGAAAACTTTCTGCCAGTCGATGTCAGAGATTGATAGATGGTTATAGGAAATGTCTCATTGAGGTTATTTCAGCCAAAGGGGGAAATACTAGCTATTAGGGCATAGGGTGTACTCACTTTTTCCTCAGTAGGAACTGGCATCTTTTAATTTCTTTTGTTAAATAACTGAATTAGTTGTTGTTTTTGCAAACGTGATGCAATTACATCACCTTTATCGGTATATATAATTTGAAAGGAGATCAAATATCGATATGTTGATCTTTCTTAATAAAGAGCTAAATATTTCACGGGGTGTCCTAATTTTTTCACGACTGTATTATATTCCAGAAGATCCCGTTCAACAGTTGAACAAGTATACTTATACACTAACAACGTGAGAGTGAACTGCAAACAAAGCGCCTCATCTGAGGAAAACATAACACTGTGGAAGTCAGATATAGGTCAATGTGACATTAGGACAAAACATCTGGACGCTTGAACTGCTCTGGCTGCGAAAACTCCCCCGATGCTGTGGAGGGCGCTCTCACCTCTCGGTGAATCCAGTGTGCCGGAGGATGCTGGCTGTACTTGACAGCAAGCTCAATCACCCCCTCCCTACGTAAGAGGCCAGGGCTGGAACAGATGGAGAAACCCCCAACAGTGTCTAAGCCTGGGATGAAGAAGTCCACCCTGAAAACCCACAGGAGATTAATTAAGCTATGCAAAGAGGTCAGTGTTACCAGTGTAGGGCCAGGTGCCAGACATGTTACAGCTATGATCTGGTGATATCAGAGGAATGATATTTGTTTTCTGATCAAAACAAATGCTGTGATAATATTACCACTGAATGCTTTTCAAATAATTAGAGATATTAGGGCAAGTCTAACAACAGCAGGCTTTATTTAATATGGAACATTAAACAGCCATACTATTGTGACACGCAGCTGGTTGGAGTACACCTTTTATGGTTGGGGTGAATGCACAAATTCACCAGAATAGCCTTTCACGAGTGAAAGCATTTTTAAACCAATTTTGAACCAGCAGAAATCCAACAGCGCCCTCTTGTGGCCACAGTAACTATAGCATGTGTTAAGGACCAAAATCACTGCACAAAATGTTATAAAAAATTTTAAAACATTTCCTTCATATGAGTTGACTTTAAACCTAGACTTTACAAGTTATTCCACAGACCACCCTGATGTACCGACTTGCACCCACCATCCCTAGGCTCTCCCGACTCACCACTGCCCAGCTTTAAAGGTGAACTCAGGACTGGTAATGGCCAGCCGCAGCCGTCTCACAGTAGCAGACTCCTCCACGATCCCACACACCTTTGCCGGGAAGAGGGCCTGTGATCACAAACAAAGTTTATAAATAAATAAATCTGCTGGTGACATTTACCCCTTAATTACTTTTTATTTCAATTGGAAACAGCCAAAGCAGGAATCATTTTTCATGCCCTTTAATAAAACACAGGTCTTCTCTGTATTAATATTACACACGAGCACGCCGTGAAACGTAATCAGTCACAGAAAGTTATTTAACTTCACAGCAACAGCTCATTAAAAGTTAAACGCACTGTAGTGGCTGACCTGTGGATTACTGTAACAGCCCTACAGGTCATTTAAAGCAGCTTTCCACTACGAAACTGCCCTCACCGTTTGCCTGTAATTATTGGCTGTACGTTCCAGATGGTCTTTCTCTTGTCCTGACGTCATTTTTCTGAAACAGAAGGAGAAATTGTGGATTGAAAGACTTTCCTGTGTTCGCTTGCTCAGCCTCTGCCATGAAAATTTAAGCAAGTTAGATTTCTATATACAGTATATAACTTTTTTAAACAAGAGGAATGTACAGAATTCAGGGTGGACATAGACAACCTCAGGACAGATCATTCATCAATGGTGAAATGAAGCGTGAGATGAAGCATGAGCACAAAGATACGTTGCACATTCCAGAGGAACAGCTGTGTACAGAAAACAAATAAATAGCACTAAGAAACAAACAAAAACCAGTAAACAAGAAAGGAACATAAAGGAGCAAGACATGGCACCTTAAAACAGCAAGGAGTTACAAATACACGTATATATGAACAAAAAAGCTAAAAAAGATATACACCATACATTTTAGCGACTTAAAGTAACTGGCAAAGTTATTTATGAGCCCAATGAATGAAGGAACATCACCTTTCCACTTACACCTGCGTATATGGTATTTACCCAAAACAGTGATAAGATCAACAGTATCCGAGAGGAATTTAAGCCACTTAGATGTGCGAAGGGGTGCGAGAAGGGACGCCTCGCCGACACAAGGCAGGTGAAGTTGGAGATGGGCTCTCACCTTGCGACCGAACCTGAACAGAAGAAGGGAAGACGCAGCAATCCAGACACCCCCGGGGCAGCCGGTCTCAGGAAGCATCGCACGCCGCTCATCGCGGCGCCTGACGTGTGTGGCAGTCACTCTAGCGAAGCGACACACGTGTCATTGAATGCCCCATACGAGACAAAACAACACAGACATATTCGGCCACTCTGGATATGTCTCTACTTAGGCATTGTTATTTTTCAGAGCAAACACGCAGGCTAAAATATTATACACTGGTAAACAGATGTTTACGTCAAAATATCCCAACGACTACTTAGTTGTCATGGCATAACTATAAAATGTTAATTACACTGAATACAGTTATGATGGAATCGTAATCAATTTACCCCATGTTATATTTCTTTAAAACATCACAATTTTTAATGGGCTATCTCGCGATTTAAAAACCGACTTTAATGTTTATTTCATGAAATAATACTGGAGATACCTGAAGATGCTGAAACTTCATATGCTCTTCATTGTAGAAATCCAGTCACCTTCGTCATGCGGTGCCCTGTCAGCTTAGCTGACCCCGGAAGTACTTTCCCCCCGGTGTACCCAGAATGTCTTCCTTCCCTACACATTTTTCGAGACATTATCAGTTCCTCTGTTTTTAGTCAAAGGCATAGAAAAAATATAAACGTTTTTATATTTCCACCTAGTCTTGACGCACCATTATATGTATGTTGGACATAATATAAATATTGAGAATAATATAAAACAATAATAGTGCGACTTTTTAAATTACAATATAATCTTAATGAATATTCTAATACAAGAGCATAGTCAATTGAGTTTTAAAATCATGTAAGGTCTCTAACAACCTGTAAAAAACCTATTGTTTCCGATTTTATATATACTGAAAGTGTAGTTCATATATTGAATTAACGTGGATGTACATAGTATATATGCATTAGGGTTACTATGACAGAACATAAATCATAAATATCATTTCAAACTGCTTTTATTCAAACATCTCGCCATTGTTTCAAAATACGTGTTATTTATAGACATCATACAGTGGTAATGAGAAGTACTGCCTTTAATGGACATCTAATACACCCACTAGACGTAGCTTGCCCTCTCATATTTCCTTCAATTTTTAACTATACGTACATAAGCAGGAAACAACAAAGACCATACTTCCTCAATCAGCCGTCTCAGGTCGTCGCGCAGCAGCTAAAACGGCATTGGAATATCACTTTCCATATTTAAAATAATAACAACATTGAAGCCAAACACATGGTAGCATAGGCTTTTAATTTTGAAAAACGATTCTGTCAATAAGTTTACAAAGTGTATCAGAGGTTTTCACTTTTAAACATGCGGTAATCTGCTTCTGAATCTCTCCAAATTAGGGGCTGAGGTGGGACAAAAGTCTGCATTTCACCAGACAAGCGTCAAGGATACATAACTAAGACACTTTTCGGTAACTACTTTATTTTTCTGTAGCGTGTGTAATGCTGTCTTGTCCAATGATGAAACACTCCCACTGACACAATGCCCTGAAATCCATGAGAAATCTACTGTGGAAAACAGCCTGGCATTAGCAGTACTGGATGACTGCGGGCTGCACAATATGAGCCGGCATAATTGACGTCGTCCTGCACCCAGGGCAGAACGTATAAATCAGACGCCTGCAGTGCAAGATACAGCAGTCCTCCAATCAGAGTTCCTTGAACCTGCGCGGTCCAGTGTGCCCATGGAGTGAAAATAAAAGGGCATGTGATTGGAATCTTGGCATGGACTGCAGCAGAGGGGCGCTCCGCCTGCCTTCCAGTCATCTGGGCAGGCAGATTGGGGGGTTTTATCTAAATGAGACCCATCGAGAGCTGGGGAAAAGGAGACATTTTCATTTTCAGACCGACTCCGGCAAATTGCTCAGTGACTGAAACCGTCGTAGTGGTTAGGTATTTGTAGGCTGCTAGGCTCCGTTTGTGAAACACCCTTTTCAGGGCCCTCTCATATCAACCAGCTGTTCAAAGTGCCACTGCTGGCAGGGGTCGGTGCTGCAGGGCCGAAGGAAGAGCCCCCTCTGGAGGGCCAACATTCCAGCCGGTTCAGCCAGCTTTGCATCGGTGCCCTGCGGTGCCTTGGGGTCCTGCTCTCCCTTCACAGCCTCGATGCACTTCTCCGTGAGCATGTGGACGATCTGCCCGCTCTGAGGTTGAAATAAAGCCGATTAGTCGGGGGGGGGGTGGAGCCGTCAGCACGGCCTTCCGTGCGGCATGGCTGCCAACTGACTCCTCCGTCTGCCATTCTCACCTTTGTGATGGTCCACTGCAGCCTGGCACGCATGTCGCCTCTCGGGGGGCATCGGGAGAGCACCACACGCTCCCCCAGGACATCAAAACACAGCTGCCCCATGGACCCCCAGCGTACCTCTCTCAGAGAGTTCAGCTCACAATGCTGTCGGGCGGGTGGACATATGACCAGCTTATTAATATTAGCACAGCCTGAGCTTCATTTATGACAGTAAGTGCTGAGGCTCCTCCCAGCACCACCTGCAGAACATTTCCAAGGTCTCCATAAGCGAAGCAGGAAATACCATATAAGGCTACAGCATAATCCATACCTATAATCCAGTCTAGTCAATGGCAACGGATACACGGTTAATGGTAAACTGAAACAAAACACACGGTACCTGTTTTCCGTTTCCACTGCAGGGCGAAATATTCATGGCCCCACCCCCCGGACCACACCCTTTCGTGTAATCTGCACAATAGCCAGTGCCAAAATTGTACAGCTTCAAGCATATAGGCGTTACAAAATATATTAATATCAGACAGGGTTTTGTACAGTGACATCACACCAGCAAGCATGTAGCTTCATGTTCAGACACATACGATGATAAAGGGGAAGCGTCATAATTAACCACTGAGTTGTTAAACTACATTCATGCTGATAATAAATAATGGATTCATTTATTATGAAAGCAATAGTGACATTATCATTTAAATATTTAAGAATATAGCTACAAAACCTTATCAGTGCATCATCGTACTCACTAAACGCTTCACAAATAAGCCATTCAGAAACTGTTTACATGTTATATGTAGCTGCGAGAATATCAAGCAGTAGTGAGTCTTGCCTCTCCTGAGAGCCCGTTCCGGTCCTCGGGCACGTAGAGGTCAGGATGGACGTTGGACAGGTACCACTGGAAGTTCTTACAGCCTGAAGAGGCTCGCAGCTTCAGCCGGTCTGTGCAGTTGGAGCTCTCGGACTGCCGACACAGTATTGGATTCATACGTGTGTACTCCCTATTCCACACACTCTTGGTGGTGCCTCACACACATGCTGCCAGTGTGTCTTTCTCATCCTACACCCTTTTTGACACACAGGTGAACAACACACTGAGAAAGGCAACTCAGTATCGCTCCCCGTATCTCACACACCCGCCAAATGAAGTAGGCCACCATATTCCGCTGGTAGAAGATCTTCCTGAACTCATCCAGCCAGGTCTCTGCCACTCGAACCTTGTTCCTCTCCACGACGTCATCGTCGGGGAGAGTGTAGGGCAGGTGAGTGTGCTGGAGGTGTCCCACACGAGAACACGGGGCCACCTCCAAGGACCCTCCGCACAGCCACACCTGTGGTGCAGGTTCCGGACAGAAATGCCAGGTCACTGAGAAGGTCGTCCCTGCCTCACTGTTGCCCGAGGCAGTTTAGTTATGCACTTTTATGATTCTGGAAATTTTACAGGGAAAATATAATCAAGGTTAGCTGCCTTTCTCAACCATGCTAGTCAGGCTTCAATGCGGCAAAGAATGAATGACTTATAAATATCAATTCCGAAGGTGCATGCGGCTTTTTACACTAATTCTGTGGGTTTTATTCCATTTTATTTCTTATGTATATTTGAATTCATTATTCATAAAGTTATCAAGACCATACGCTCCCTGTATAAGTCAATTCATTCTTCCATTTTCTAGCCTCTTATGCAGTCTGGGGTTACGTAGCAGGGGCACTGAACCGATCCCAGGCTGCAGGGGACACAAGGCAGGGCAACACCCTTAACTGATGCCAGGGCATGGCAGGGATCACACAGTCTAGAGATGCTAATCCAGCTAACTGTACTGTTCTTCTGCAGGAAGAAACCAGAAAACCCAGAGGAAATCTGTGCAACGTGGGAAGAAGTATTCATTTGCGTATTCATTAATTTGTCCTGCCCGGTGCTGGCCTGAGGAGGATGGGCTTCCCCTTTGAGTCTGGTTCCTCCCAAGG
>JAACJT020000038.1:1738235-1777259 GCA_009936485.2 Gymnarchus niloticus
TTATTACTAGTATCATATATTATCTTCATGTTTTCCAGTATTACTAGAATCATATATTATTACTAGTATCATATATTATCTTCATGTTTTCCAGTATTACTAGAATCATATATTATTACTAGTATCATATATTGTTATCTGCTTGTTTTCCAGTATTACTAGATGACAGAATTGGGTTATTATTACCACTGCTTATTAGTATCATCCGCTATCATCCGTTTACTAAGTAGAGATGCCGTAGCAGGTTAAGGTAACAAACGTAAACGAACGAAGAGGCAGCAAATTCCACCGTCACTCCAAAGAGATCTTATGAGCCCCGTTCGTAACCATAAGTGCTCATGTGAATATACTTACATGGGTGTGTTATCCTAAATTGGATTTCCCCTCAGCAGAGACTTTCATTCCCTGTTTCAGTGTTTCTTGAACTTTGGGTCGTCACATTTGTCCGCTGTCATTGTTGTAATCCTCCTCTTGGACCACAGCATGATAGCAAGCAGCAAGTTTATTATTCGGATTAAAAATCTTAAGAACCTCAGCTCCATTTTCTCTTTTTGAGCAAAAATTAATCACACGATACATGTTTGCAAAAACGGCATGACTTTTGCAGTTGAATGAAAACAGATAACCTTGTGTGTGTGTATTTTAAGTAAACTGGGTTTGTATGAATTTGGCTTTTAATAACTTTGGAGTCTTTAAACCATGCTCCGCTGTTAATGGAATTATACACGTATGCCGAAATACGCCTGTTAATTACTTGTGTTTTGCATTTGCGCTTGATTTGTTCAGTATTTTAACCTCTGCTTTCCATTTCGATCACCGGCAGTTATAATAATATTGAATAACTTAAGCGCTCTCCCCGCACTTGTTCCTCGAGGCTACAAGGACATGTTCACGCACTCCCATCCTTCTACATCTCCTCCCATTCACGGATGGAGTCCAGACAGCAATCCCTGGGACGATAAGCTGTACCCGCCTTTCAAATCAACTGAACTGAAACAGAAGAGAGGTACTTACCTATTGTCGAAACAATGCACAAAATACAACTCGACGTTTGTCGCTGGGGTACTATTTAAGATGCCTTTCTTAGGCAGGTCCGTGATCGCCCACCTGACAAGCGACAGCCCTGCCATGAATGGATCGTGCATCACTTTCACTACCACGCTGGAGTTTCCCAAGTGCCAGAAGGAGGACACCAGAGGCGATCTCGTTTACGACGAGCACTGCCAAGACGGTATTTATCGTGTGAATTCCGTATTCCATAACCACTCGATCTTTTAGGGTTCTTGTAACCCTGGAGTCGACCCCAAGGAGCAACGGCACGAAGTAGCCCGGTTCACCCTGCTTCGTCCTTTTTGGACCGGGTGGAAACCAGACTACCCGGACGCTTACGCGCACACCTCAGAATGTAGTTACAACTGCAGTTATTTAATGTGAAATAGGAGTCCATTTTAAAAGTCCAAGCATGTCATACTTTGTAATACTAAAATATTAACGATGTGTTACATTTAAAAAGTAAGACACCGTGTGAAATTGTCGCTACCCTTACCTGTTTTCGCCACTGGCTGACAGAAAATGGTGAGGTGAATTCTGGTTATGTGTACAACTGGACCTCCTGGTTGGATGACTACAGCTTTGGGAAGTGCGCCGACACCTCCAGGTGCAACGTGTTCCCTGATGGGACTCCCTTTGCACAGAGGAGTGACTGGCGATGCAGGAACTACGTCTACGTGTGGCACACGATGGGTGAGGAGTGAGAGCTGGGTGTAGGCAAGTGGGGGACAGGGTGGTGCTGGGTAATCAAAACATGAAGAGAGGGGATTGAATGGAAAAAGTGGGACTGAACCTTGCCTACCCAAAATGGAAGAATGACTAAAGCCTTGGAGGGATTTGATTGGTTTACTAATCATTCGTGGTCAGAGGGTATGTTGGCAGAGAATCAGCTCTCATGTGATTTCGCTATCACAGAATGACGCATTGGAAGTGCACGCCTTGAATCTTCTTTGTCCTCAGCTGTTTTTTTTTTTTTTTTAAAGATTAAATCAGAATAAAATGTCCAAGTTGTCAAAAGATTTTCCATAATAGGAAATCTTTAACACTGACAGGAAGCACCATTGACACATAGAAGAAGGCTAATGACAGGAATTAATGTACATACATGCCACTATGACTGAAGGCTTCAGAAAGCCATTTCTAACAAATTAAAATTGTCACAGCAATTGAGTCGTGGTTTCTTTACCTAGGCTATTTTGCTTTGTTTGGTGTGTAGAACTTAACTGGGCTTGATAAGGTCGAATAGAACACTTATCTGTGTTTTCCATATATCCCAATTATGGTTCCTTCACTCTGCAGATGCCCTTAGCCAGAGAGAGTCAGAATGACTAGTCATAACACAAAGTATTAACAAGGTGATCGATCCCTTAAAAGACAAATGCAGGACTCTAACACACAGTACAGTGCAATTTATCTTTGTGCAGATTCAATCCCAGCACAGGTGCCCAGGAGTTGCCAGTGTTTATTTGGCTGATCTGCTAATATCAAATAAACCATTGCTGACACAACACAGTGCCAGGGTCTCCTTTGTCAGCTTTTAACTATTGTGTGACTATTACAAAATTGCAGTAATAAAACACTGTTACGGTCAATATTTTAACTCAACATGTTTACTTTTTAAAACATTCGGCTATTGAATTATTCAGCAAAACCTTCACAGTTAATGTTGGGATTATGTTTAATCACAGCCAGTCAACACTGCTGTCATGTTTAATTACTGGGTCAGGAGGGGACAGAGCAATGAGCTTTAGTGCAATGCCTTGGATAAGTACTTCCTGTAGGTTTCCAAGACTAACATACCAAAACAACATGCTTGGAACAGTCAGGTACTCAGCTCAGGTTCTGATAAAGTTTGGTGCCTACATCCACCTCTCTTCTCCCCACAATCTCAGGTCAGTACTTCCAAACACGCGGGGGCTCCTTTTCTACCCTCAGGCTGAATACCACGAACATCACACTGGGTGCGAAGATAATGGAAGTCAAGGTGTATCAGAGCCGTTCTCACAGGAAATACAGGCCTGTTGCCACTGACAGCGAGGTCTATTTCATCACCGGTGAGTTGCAGAATGACCACCCTGACCCTGCGAATTCAGGTGCATCACTAAATGTCCATCACTAGTTTACCTTTAAACCTCCTGTCACTCTGCCAAAGGGGGACCACTTAATGGAATCATTCTCCTCTTTAATTGTTTTACTTGTTTTGCAAATCCAAGGTAGTACCAAATAAAATAAAGCAAAACTCTAATGCTGGGCATATACTACTCCACACAATCCAGGAAAACAGTCACTTAGCAAGCAAAGAATAAAGAGGACAATCAAAAATTTCTAGGCATGGTTTTCTGATTATGGAAGTGTTCTGTTTGTTTACCAGTACCAATTCACTGCACAAAGGGATTAAAACAATTCATAACTCATAAACTTAAATGACAGCTGCATAGGCAGCTGTTAACTCCCTCAAAAGATTAGAATGCATTTTAAAAATCAATTCTGATCTCTGTTTTATAGAACTGTTTGACTCTTTTATCACATGGTAAAACTTGATTTAATGTTCCCGGCAGATAAAATTCCATTGGCTGTGACTCTCTCTCAGAAAAAACCAGCTAACATGTCAGACAACGTCTTTGTCAAGGATTTAAACATTACCTTTAACGTGCTGCTCCACGACCCGAGCAAGTATCTGAGCACCGCCGCCTTTGTGCACTTCATCTGGGACTTCGGTGATGGTAACCAACTGATCACGTCCAGCGACGTGGCCACACACGCCTACACCAGCGTGGGCAATGCCACTGTGAAGCTGACTGTGCAGGCTGCCTTTCACGTGGTCTGCCCCCCGTCCACACCTACCCCCACGAGTTTCACATCACCACGCACCACAGGTGACTTTGCGTTTATAGCCTTTCTGGGAGTACTGGAGTCGCAGCTTTGTTTCTTTAAGTGTCTCCTTCCATCTCTGCTCCTCTTCTCCATTTGTGAGGTGTGTTCTTTACGTTTTACTCATTTTACCAACAGCTACCACGACCCTGTTTACGGAGTCTCATTCCGCCACAACTACAACAGAAACTACACCAGTCGGTAAGTGGCGTTTCTAGTAGGTTACAATATGTCTGTCATATCTATAAGGAACCATTCATTTCTATGCCTTTATCAAACCGGACCGCTCCCCACCTTGGCAAAGCCCACCGATACATGATCCCATCAAACAATTGGTGCTCCTGTGCCAACAGGTTCCCCAACAACGGATCCTCAAGCTACCACAACATCTGAGGTGACCACGGGCTTCAACATAACCCGCACTTTCTCTAGCGCCTCCAAGGCAGCCCTGCGGCATCACCACCACGTGTCAGAGCCAGAATGCTACCGCTACATGTATGGCAACTTTGAGATGGAGATCTTCATTGTTGGTGAGACCTTTTCTCTCGGACTTCCTTCTACCCATCTCATTAGACTCATGCAAGTTCGATTCCTTCCCTTCCAGTAAGAGGATTCAGTTACTCTTCACGTAGAGAAACCTTCAACCTCCACTAAGCTACAACACAAATTGGTAGAGATTGTGCTGACTTGGGCAGCAATGTGAAAATTCACTACATGGAATAAGCTTGTGTCCATCTCCTGCTATGAAGGTTGAGATCAACCCTCAGACTGCTTTATGTGTACAGAGGCTGATCTTTAGGTTGGACACCATCCTTGCATGTTACAGATATGTCTGGATCACCGATGCAAACCAGCAAAATTGTCTCTGTGTCTGCAACCGAGGAGTCCGACGCCACTGTGAACTTCCTCGTTACATGTTTGGGCAGGTGAGTGATATCTCGTCAGAGGTTTGAGTTCTTCAGAAAAATATTGTTCACCACGACCTGGTTCGAGTACCACAAAAAAGTTTTGCCATAAAGTAGATTGTCGCCTGGACATATTTATTAAAACCTTGGTTTACCTTAATTTTCCTGAGAGGTACTTCAAGTTGTACTTTTAATCCCTATCATTTTTAAAAATGTATTCAATCATATAGCATTGATTTTTGGTTACCCAAGGGGCTGTAACCTCAGACTGGACTTAGTAACACTGTCCTCAGTCACTCTCCATCATCACAGCTTCCCCACATCAGCCTGCACAGTCATCTCCGACCACACCTGTGAGCAGGTGAAGGACGTGGTTTGTGAGCTGGTTCCACCCTCAGAGAAGTGCATGGTGACACTGAGGCGTACCTTTCTGCAGCCAGGCACCTACTGTGTGAACATCAGCCTGGACGGCTCTCCTAGCCTCACGCAGGCCAGAACCCAAGTCACTATTGGATCTGCGGGCACAGGTGAGTTACGCAACATGCTAGGTCTATGCAAGGCTAAGATCTAGCATGGCGCATCCAAGGTAACGCATGGTAGGCTTCTTCACAGAGAAACCTGGGTTAATGTGTGTTTCTCTCTGCAGTATCCAAACGACAGCAGGCTACAGCACTCATAGTGAGTGCTGGCGCCATGCTAGTAGCACTGTTTGGCTTCATGGCTTTCATGATGTACAGGTAAGCATTTCAGGCCATGGAATCGGAGCTTAAACCTCAGGTCTGGTCAAAGCGTGTAATTCTGTTGTACATCAATAGACCGATGGGCCACATCCCGGAGACCTATGCTCAACACAGTATAATTGTCACAACCTAGACCTGGCAGGACCCTCACAGTACCCACCAGACAGTTCTACCATGTCCCTTTCCCTGTCACCTGGAGCACCATGTAATGCTTTTCCCCCCACAGACGCCACAAAGGTTACCAGCCAGTGAGTTGGGAGACAAGGGAACAGCGAGGTCAGCTTTGGACCAGTTTTGCCCAGCTGAGGGCAGTGCTCTTCCAAGCGAATGGAGAAAGGAGCCACCTGCTGAATGACCCCCGCCCCACTTTACAGGCCTGAAGCAGGGGTGTTGAGCCCTTTCGCCACAATGGCAGTTCTGTACCAGTGACTAGCCCACCCAACCTCACACTAACATTTCTCTTAACTGAGAAGTCTCCTTAAGGAGCTGTGGTGACTTATTTCCTTCCTGAGGTAACCACTGAAATCATTTTCATGCCATAAAAACTTTACACTTATCCCCCCACCCCCCCCCAAGCTGGCATTTACAAGTTAAGTGATATACAAGAAGCATGGACAGTTAGAGTACAAATTTGTACACTATTGGTATACACTAAACTGCTTCAAAAACTAATGCTTTAGCACTGGGCAAGTACTCACTCCTAGTTAAGTACTGAATCCTAATTTCATCTAACTACATACAGGTACCTAGAAACACAAGGAACCAGAAATTAGCTTACACTCTAGTAACCCATGAGTAAAATTTGGAGGATTTAATAAAAATCCTTTGTGAACAAATGCACCCCAGTGTTTTGTAAGGAACTTGATGGGGGTTGGTTCAATAAAAGGGATGAAAACCCAGATAGGAGCCAAGTTTTTCTTTATTCAGAGGCATTTGACAAGTGGAACTGTGTCGGGGGGCACAAGTACAGTTTGACAGATGATTTGCACCTAAGATTACTTTCCAACTGTCCCCAGATCAGTTAACATTCCAATAGAAAAAAAAACAAAAAACATGATTTACCACACAGCCAAGATAAACACCCCAAAACAAAAATCAGCATAAACTCATCTGCAAGAATGAAATGCAACCGGTTAACTTCCCCTCCAAAAGCCAGGCCTTTGACTGTTCAAAGCATGGAATTCAAATTTTACCTTGAATGACCATTTCATTCACAGATCTATGCAAGAAAATAACGTGAGGAAGCAGCTACATATTGAAACAATGGAAGAAAACTAAATCAATTACTAAATGCAGGCAAAATTCAGAATTCTTACCCCTTTTCAAATTCTAGTTTGTACTTTTTCTGGAAAATGAGCCTAAAATCTAATAATGGGGAAAAGAAAAACGCCTCTAATACCTGTATAAGAGGTAGATCATAAATCGTGAGGGAGAAATTAAATGAAACTCGTGTCCCTCTCGTCAGAGAGGCGGCACACCGCACGCTGTCTCATGCAGAGACTCATTCCCGGGGGACTGAGGCGTGGAAGCACGTGGCCGCCGTAAGCACAGCCACGCGGCTGAGGTAGACAGCGTTCTACTGTGGAAGCATGGATGCATAAAGAGCTCTTTACCACAAATCATATTTACATTCTGCACGACAAGGAACTACTGTATTTCGACTTAAGGATTCCTCCATCTATATTGCCTATCGGCTCGGTAAAAAGAGGGAAAAGAAAAATAAGCCCGGCACCGTTACGCTGGAGACCGCACGCCCAGGTGCGTCCTTCAGTATCGTTATCTGGTGTGTTCGAAGTGTGCATCGTGGGTTGACACTCCACCCCCTCCCCCCAACCTTTAACACAGAGAACAAAATTCGGCGGTATCCATAGCCCGTTCGGAACCAACGGCAACTCCGGGGCTCAGTGAAGCTCGCTCGCTGAATGATGAGCAGTCGTTTTAGTTTTATTTTAAAGGGCCGGTGACGGTCAGAAGCACGGGGGACCCACAAGCTTCATCCCATCACCTCCCAACGCCCTCCCCGAATGAAAAAAAAAATATATAATTTTATCATACCACCAAAATGAATCGACCGCAAAAACGTCCCTAAATTAAATCGGCATTGCTGCAGTATGTAATGTTGGCATTATTCGGCATCTAAATTGTTGCTGTACGCGTCTTGTTCAGAAGATGGCGCTGAGAACCTCAGGAAAAAACTGAGGCAAATTCAATTCAATACTCCCTTTAGCCACCAGCCAGGGGCGCAACAACTCATTTTTAGCAACTCCTATATGTACACAATTTTATATACATGCTCATTACATGTACATATATTTGTAAAAAGAGTTGAAGACGCTCAGCTGGCAGCTGACCAAATTTTAAGTTTTTCTTAAAAAAATAAAATGTTCAACTATTAGCTTTATAAAGTATACAAAATACCACAAAGCAAAATAAAAGAAAAAGGAACATTTTTCATATATCATCTTTTTGAGGTACTAAAGCCTGAGGTAGTTTAGTAAAATGCATATTAAATTTCCTGGCCTTTCATCAAACACTTCCTTTAAGTTGTTCTGGCAGTGTTACTCACCTTTATACATTATATAAAAAATGCATCCGAATTATAAAATGCCACTATCAATACTGGGACAATCTTCCTCCAATTCCCTAACCCCCCCCCCGTACCCCCCCCTCCCTGTTAACACTCCCCCCCCCCCATCCAAAGCAATGCCTTTTTTTTTTTTTTTTTTTTAAATACGCCGGGAAAAAATTTAAAAGCTCAACACAAAATCCATCAAGGGGGAAAAACCCAAAACAAAAAACACATGACCGGGTGAGTACAGGCTGAAGACCACTTCAAGGGTCTGATTTACTTCCTTTTCATAATTAGGGGGAGAAAGGGAAAATTAGTCAAAACAGATTCCTTTCAGTGTCACATCCAGGGTAGTGGGCAGAGACTTGGTCGGGTGGCATTTTCCCTGGCCAAAACAGGGGCGGGGGAATCCCCTGCTTAGAAAGCCACCCATGTCCCTCGTTGCTCTTTGGTCTCCACTCCATCACCACAGGCCTGGGTGCAGGGCTGCCCTGCTCAGAATACCTTCTATTTCCTTCTTTGTGGGGGCTGGCCACCCCCAGGCACTGCTTTCTGCTGCTGCCTTTTAACCTGGGACAGGATTTCCTGAATTTTCCGCTGCGCAAGCTGCAGGAGAGAACATAAGTGGGACCCCTCACAGATGGCAGTGGACAAGCCCCAGATGCAATACTGTGCCTTGATGGAAGTGCCAAACAGCGCTGAAATTGTTTGGCCAGCCAGCTTTAGCGTCACCTCATTACTACACTTCCAAGAAATGCTTCCACTACGGCTTGGCTCTCCAATATGGGCTCCAGAGAGGCCCAGCCCACTTAACGATCTAATTTCCCAGATCCTAAACGATTACGAATATCTATTCTCAATAGCTTGCTTGATTGACAAAGACAATAGTAGAAGTGTGAAATTTAGGGCTTCCCTGCAAAATTATATCACCAAATCCTGTGAAAACTATTTCGGAATTTCAGTTACTGGCTCTCCAGGATCAGGGCTGCTCTACATTCAAGACTGGACACAGAGCTGAAGCCTCCTGCCTTGCAAATCCATGGGAATTGAAGACATTTACCTGACTTGCATAGAAGTGACCAGTGATTTTGACAATGACTTGATCGTTCTCGTCAGGCGTTTGGTCTCTGGGTACAACCACCTCAGCGCTGGTGAGATTCTGCAGCTCATTCACCTGCAATACGACGGTGTGTGAACCAAGTACAGGTCTACATGGCATAGACCAGGAGCCACAAGCCACATGACAAGCATTAGGTAAGGCAGGCACCATCGCATTTTGACACCTGACGCCATCCTGCCACACCTCAAACCTTGCAAGATACCTTCAGGCACAGTTGAGCTTAAGGTGCATACCGTTTTCCCGCCCTTGCCAATCACTCTGCCAGCAGCATACGACGGCACTCGAATGTGTGCTTCCAGTTTCACCTCCTCCTTCGGGCCGAAGAAATTCTCCTCTTTCAACTTCCCAAATATCCTTCCTTGAGCCTAGGGATAGGTAAGGAACACCATTAAATCACATGCAGACACACGCAAACACACACACACACGCGCGCGCAGACTATACCTTAAACTGGGCCTCTGGAGGACCTGCGATGATCACCATTCTCTGCTTGGCATCAGGCCCATCAGCTGGTGCGATCTGCAATCAGGCACCAAACATTGTTTTCGCCATATGGCACCTGGTTCCTCAAAAGGACAGCCAGAAAGTCCATCTAGGCATTTTGACTAGTGACATGACAAATGAGGCTTCAAGATCCATGGTGGGTGGGACTATCCTAAATTACCAGCCAATGCTGGTGATCCTCCCACCCACCATAGGTTTTTGAAGTCGCATCACTAATTGCAACCCTGGTCTCATACCTTGATGGATGCCCCCGCAAATCGTGAAAGCTGTTTTATGTGCTGGCCTTGTTTACCAATGATGGCACCCACTGCCAGCGCAGGGATGAACAGGTGGACAGTCTCAGACTCTGGCTGCTGTTGAGAAACAGGAGCGTCAGATGGTAGGAGGACACACCGAAGAGTACAGGTCCATTTGGATGCCGTGCGTCATACACCATGAGTAGGTACCCAAACTCTTAGATTAACGGAGATGAGCCTCACGATTTCCACATTAAGCCAGCTGAACCATTTTAACACTCCCAAGAGAAGCAGCGGAGCGGTGTCAAAACCGAGCCATCCCCTGACCCCTGCCAAGGGAGCTTCTAGGAGGAGGTCACAATGTTAAGGTGCCAGCTATCAGATACAAGCAGGGCTATTAAGTGCCAATTCTGCAAGGGCCGAGTTGGCATTTCGGGGGGGGGGTCTAAAATAACACCCTGAATTTAACCCATAAATTAAATTCAGTTAAAAGGTTGATCCACACAGCCCTCATCCACTCCCACCCACGTGGAACATGTATGATCAAGCACGACTTGGCTTCAGGAAACCTTGTCATGGCACAGCAGACAGAAGCTGGTTCTAAAGGCTTGTGTACATAAACCACACAACCTGATAGGACACAGCACTGAATGAGAAGCAGAGAAAAGGTAAAGTCCGAGGATAAAGTAGGGGTGGAGGGCTGCTCTACACAGAGTGGCTCTGCCCCACATCTCCTCAGGCAGCGAGCAGCCATGTGAAGCCGTGCAAAGCACCATGGGAATGGGCACTTACAGCAAGGGACTGGCTGCCTGCTGATAGGATCGATGCCCAAAATGGTGCATCACTCCCAAATGGGAAGCTCTACAGGAGAAAGGCAGACATTACACAGGCTCCATCATCCCACGCAGTGCCCCCTAGTGGCGAGGCACTTTTTTTGGATCCTACGTAATAGCTATAGAAGGGCATGATGGATCACCCGCCCTGCCCCAGCAGGCATACTCAAAGCCAGACAAGATTCTACCCACCACAAAGGAGGGGTACGCAGCCTGAGCGCCAGGGGGAGGTGCAGACATAGACGGGCTCATGCCAGGTGACGAGGTCGGGAAGAGCCCGAGGGCATTCAGGTTCAAACCTGGGATAAGGTTTGACTGGAGCTGTGGAAAGAAAATTTGTCAAGATTAAGTTGATGCAAAACTCCAAAGGAAGAGGAAAATAAGAGCCTGTCATAAGAGATGTCTGTCCAGCCAAAGTTCAGATTCCCCGCAATGGCAGACAGGCATTTGAAATGCTTTCAGAAACCCCAAGGTCCTCATCCGTGCTGGAGACAGTGCACTTATACTAGAGGCAAGAAGGTCAAAGACAGAACACGGGAATAGAGCCATCCGCTAGACAACCAAGAGGGTCAAAACCCAGTTGCTGTCAAACCACTCACTATAAACAGATGAGGTCAGATCAGATACTGCAACTGAATCGGAAACAGCCAACCACACACATTCATAGCAGCCACATCGTTCTCGTAGGACTCTCTGATCTTCTTCATGACCTCCGCCTCAGCCTTGGCACAGGCCTCGATGGACCCCTTCACCGTGATGGTCCTCTCGGGGTTGTAGAGAGTCAAGTCCTGCAGACTGCAGGAAGGGAGGATCCATCAAAAACACAGCATTGCCTGCACAGTCACCTTACGCAGCCACATTTCGCCCAAGGGCCAGCAGAAAGGAGTCGGACGTACGGGGAAATGGTGATCTTCGTCTCTGTGTCCTGCTCGATCTTCTTTAGGTTCCGGCCCTCCTTCCCAATCAACCGGCCGACAAAGTTGTTGTGAGCCAAAATCTTGAGAGGAATCTCTTCAGTGCTGAAATATTTAGCGGTTTGACAGACTTAGTGTGGTTAGGGTCCCCTCCCTTCCAGAAGCAGGAGGAGACCAAGCCTTTCAAACCCTTTCCCAACACTGCAGATCAGGAGTAGAAATCAAGAACCAGTTGACTAAAAGCAGGTGTAGCGTGTACTTTTTTTTAAAGCAAAGAGGGAAGACAGTACAGGTGTAATCACTTACCTGCTTTTGTTGGTGAATTAAATATTAAAATGGAGCTCAAATGCAAGATCAGATGCTTCAGAGACATCTGGGGGTTTGTGGTGCCCCCATGGATAGAAGGTCACTCACAATTTTGTGTCCAGTGCCTCCTTCTGCATGATCTCCATAATGGTCCTGCAGGCAGCTGAGCAGCCCTCCGGTGTGGAGTGGACCGTGATGGGCTTCTCCGCAGCTCCCGCGTTCTCCTTGCGGTGGATGTCGATCCTGCAGCGTGAAACGGATACCCAGCAGCTCATACGACATCCTCAGAGGACAAACCAGAAAAATGCAGAGCCCTCGCAGCGAGAACACGCGGGAGGAGCTAAACCCCAACCACATACTTGGACTGCGTTTGCTTTGTGATGTTGCGGATGGTGGCCCCCTCTTTGCCGATGATGGCTCCCACAAACTGCGTGGGGACCAGCATGCGGAGCGGGACGTCAGACTGTAGCTTAGGGCGAGCACCAGCCCCCGGGGAGCCTTGGCGAGGAGGCCCACGGGGCACAAAACCCCGTCGGCCCATCATCTGAGGAGGTTCCTGCACAACCACCTCGTCTGGGATGTAGGTCACCTTCAGGGCGTAGCTCTCCATCAGAAAGCCATTCAGCTTCTCCATCGCGCTGAGTCACAGCAGAGAACAGATCAAATTACTCTGATTGGGAAAGGACCAAACACACGACAGTGGAGTCCAAAGCAGGTTTAACACCACGTTAGTGGAACCACTCACTGTGTACGATGCAGCAGGGTCTGCGAACACTAGAGGGCAGCAGCTACCCTAATATTCACTGGAGGGCATACCTGTCCTTGTCTCAGGCCTAACTTACTATAGCGTGCAATCCTTTCTTCACCTGGACCATAGAGATGAGCAGATTTTACTAGGTGCAGGACTTAAAATCTTTACTTACTGACGAGCCTGGTCCTTGGAAGCATATCGTACGTTGACTACGGCCGTCTCCGTCTCCGTGTTTACTGCGAGGGAACGCTAATTTACTGAATCGTTCAAAACTGCAGCACAGCCAGCAACACGAAGGGAGAAACGGGTACCTTGTTCACAGCTCTCCACACTGCCATACTGAGCCAACAAGCCATCCAGCACCTAATGAACAGAAAGGCAAAACATTCTCTTCAAGGGGCTGTGTTTAAAAAAGCTGATCAATGTCTTAAGATACCTTCCTCAATGCATTTCATTATCAGACCCTACACCCACCAGCAGGTCTCAGAGATTCAGCTGCATTGACCCCCCCCAAAAAAAAAAAAAAAATCATTGAAGGTCACTGAGCATTCAGAACATCTTTTTGAAACCAGCAGGTCAAGCAGGCAGACGGTCAGCAGCCCACACGAGACAAATCTGATCAATTCAGCAGGGGCCTACATGCCAAAAGAAACCTCACCACAAGGGACATTTGGGCAACTAAGGCTTTTTAGCTGAAGGAACTTGCTTTCAAGATGAAAGACTGCCATCATCAAATCTCAGCCAAGTGACAGCCCGGTGGGCTGTTTCTGCTGGACTGTAGGTGCAGTCATTCTTAACCAAGCACCACAGCAGCCACACGTATCAAAGCCCAGGACAAATGGGAGGGGGGGGGGGTTCCCACACACACCCACCAGGAAGACCCAAAGACCTTGTCTTAGAAGCATCTAGCTTTTCTCAGGCACATTTACGGGCGCAGTTCAGCTCCGCATACCCAGAAGTACAGGGAGGTTCCATAAATTCAAAAGGGTGATTCAGCCTCTTACACTTCCCACAATGGCAAACGGCACACAAAGTTTTACAGCCAAACCTTCAGTCCATGCAGACTTTTTAGGTATCCAAGTTTTCTAGCTCAAGTTCAAAACAAACTCAATGCAGTCGTTCTCACTAGTGAGCCCTTTGATTCCCTTCATGCAGGAAGTGAGTCAGACGGTGCCTCTTTCGTACAACACGTGCGTGTGCCTTCTGTCACTTCCCATGACACGGACACGACCGTTACATTTTTAAAGCAGTCAAGGTTCTCGCCATACCCATTTGGTGATTCAGGGGCAAATAAAATGTACAAAATTTGATCAGTTTGTAGTGCTGCATTTATGGGCATGCCCTATTCTACAACGTCAGGCCAACAGACGGCCTCAACATGCGGGAGATCTTCCCCCTGAAATCCCACCCCATCCCACCCTCCTGGTATTCTTCCAGCCCATTGGCTCTCCAACACAACAGCAGCTCTCCCTGCAGTATTTACACAGCTTTGACGGATGGCCGTTTCAGCCGTCAGTCAAGCAACCAGCCAATGGCTGGCACCAAAACCGCCCAAGGAAGGGGGTGGAGGGCTGCAAGTTAACATGATCTCCATCTTCTCCCAGTGAGCAAACCGAGTGGGAGAGCTCTATGGGGGGAAAAAAAGCACTGAGGTTGAGGGACTGGTTATATGGCAAGCTAAAATGCATATGGCATGACTGCTGCCGGCAGAGGTCCTTCACCCACAGGTCCTGCATATTCATTAACAGGAAAAAGACGACATTACTGAGGTGCTGTTGAAATCCATAAGGGCCATTGGCTTCCTGGTGTTGAAACGACTCTCCTCTACACCTGCATGCAGACTACAGCAAAAATGCCCGCCTGTTCTGGAATCAGTTCCCACACAGCCCGTTTAGCTTATACCGCCATCAAATTTAAAAAAGAAAGTCACAGCAAATGGAAAACAGGAAGTACAGGTCAACACAGCACCCGTGTCTCCCTTGCCTTCCATGCGAGGGCCAAGAACTTCTGCAAAACCCTGAAAAACTGATGGAGCTCTTTTCAGGGGGGAGGAGATGCAGCAATGGTCACTATTTAGCGATTTGGCTACACTGACAACAATAAGCGACCCAAGGGCAAATCTCGCTGGCATCCGAGGCATGAGCTCCAGCTCAGTCACATTTCCACAGCTCCCGTTTTTGGTACGAAGGTAGACCAGCCACACTGAACATCTCGCAACATTTCAAAAGGAAGGGGGCGGCGGCCGGCGTCAAATTTTAGCTCTCAAACTCCCTAGGGTAGGAGCGGCAGCACCACGATTAGCAGATTTACGAGGGCCTGTTGAGCTACAGTCATGTGACTCACTCCGGCCCAATGAGAAGTCAGCACCGTGTGCTTCTGTGGACCTGGATGACGGCCGCACCGTCAGGACTCCACAGGTCAGCTGCAGCCCTGACAGTTTTAAGAGGAGGCCCCTCTTTAGCCCACACACATTCTGGCAAAACCAAAAGGAGATGACAGCCAAAATGTTTCTCCGCACAATACTGCATCACACCTGACCAAATCTGCATTTGTTAGCCATTAGCAAGCTGTCAGGAATCTACCACTTAAATTGTCGTTCTTTACATGAAGACGTTCTGCTCAGAGCATTCTTTAGAGTCTTGCAAGGCATCACAACCGTCTGCTCTCGCCAATCGTGCTGATACTCATGCTCATTTGCGCTGAACTGCGAGCTGCTCTGAGGAGTCCGCCACAAACGAAAGGCCGTTTTCATGGAAATAACACGGTCACTTTGCAGCTTGTTGCCAGCTATTGTGCAAGACAAAAGCAGCAAATTCTACGTCGGGAAGGACTATGCAGATGAGTCAGAGGAGGGAGATGCCCCGGCATTAGAAAGGCCCTCAAACAGCCTCAGTATACATCAATGTTAACGTCCCCATAAGCTGGAGGCACCTGAACTCTTTCCACCTGCTCAACTGCAAGTTGTCAAAGCAACCAAAAATCATGTCAAAGCCAAGACATTTAAGTGATACCAAAAGCTGGCTTATTACAGAATGACTGGAGAGGAAAAATAGCCCAGATGGCTGGATTTAAAAAAAAAAAAAAAAAAAAAAAAAAAACCATGTCACCCCGCAAACCCACACGCGACATCCCTTTATCATCCAGGAGTAAAACAGCACCTCTCACATGAATTCCTTTGTGTCACTCCGGCACGAGCAGCCCACTGCTCTCTAAGTACCTCATCTCACCGGCCTGCAAACAAGGCCACTCTCCCAGCAGACTGCACTCCCCCTCCCCAGGGCGAGAATCCACCTACCTCCCACTGCATGTGCGGAGGGATGTTCCGGATCTGCAGCTTGCAGCTCCTGAGAAGAGAACCTATGTTAGTACCCATCCCATGCCACCAGACCAATGAAACCTGTTCTACTTGTCAAGCCCACTACACAATTACCACCTGAGATTTAAAAAAGTTAATCCCCCCCCCCCCATTAGAAACTGAGGTGGGACATTTGTTTGCAGTCACATAGCAAGTCGGTACGAAAAAGACCCCCAACATGAAATAACAGTGTAGTGACTCACATGGGTGGGAGGGTCAAGTGCCCCCCACCGCAACCAAACATAGCATGAGCCTGGGACCCCCTAAGCCAGCCTCCTTCTGATCTTGGATTGGAAATCCAAGACCGAAAATTGACTCGGTCAGTTTATCCTTCACACTTCAAAGGATGCAAGACCTCCCTCTCCACTAGCCCACCTGGTCTCAGGTAGGCTGTACCTCACTCAGACAACCCACCACAATTGCAGGCGATGTGATGGCAGTCAAAGCCATCAGAACACACTCATATATTGTGCTGTAATCATAAGACTCTAGCGACCTTTGACTTTAGGGTTTCGCAGTTCTGCAATGTCAGCGCGAGTACGACTGACAGCACTTGGCGTCTATACCCAGTGTACCCTCAAGTGGTGACAAAGTACAGAAAGAAGTCACCCTTAAACAATTTCAGCTTCATAGAAGGAAACGGAACAAGGCGTACGTCAAAAACTCCAACCAGACAGCAAGAGTAGCCTTCAAACCTTAACCCAAGAGAAAATCGCCTTTAGCTCCCTAGCTTAGCACTGTATGAGGTAGGGACATTTACACCAACACCACGTCATTCTCCCGAAACTACACTGCAAACCCTAGAGATGTACTGGGCCGTAGGCAGATGGCCAATGCCTATTCACACAGTCTAAAAAAACCAAAACAGGACCTGGCCATCATTAAGAATGAGTTTGCCCAGCCTTATCCCAAAATTTACAGCAATTTCACAGGCAGCACCATGAGTTCCAGAACACACTGATAACAGGTTCAAATTCAACACAGCCTGACTGAACCCCCAAAGCACGTCAGACTCTTGGACAGTGTTACTTTAACAGGATAACCGTGGGGAGGCTCCAAAACAGGCAGGTATATTCCCCCCATACGACATGAAAGGTGGCAGCCTAACTATCAACACGCATGTAAAGACGTGTTTAACAGCATGCCAGCCCAGTACATAATACTGCCTCACATTAAACGAGTTTAAGAAACCACAGTTAAGACCTTCAGTTCAATTACATTTGCCATGCCAATTTTAGAGCAAAACACCGCAATTACGAGCATGGACTGTAAAAACTTGAGATAACAGCAACATTCTCTACAGTAGATGCATTACTCAGGACAAACACCAAGCTGAGAATCACAGCCACTTACAAGGACAAACACACAAGCAGTTAAACATTTTGGCTTCCATTATGTGAGTCTAAAACCTCAGGCTTAATCTGAAGCCACCTTAACACCATACCTGTGAAGGTTTACAGCTCAGCCACCACAGTAGAATTCACAGCCATGCCTTAAATCACACATTAGTCGCACTTAATTTGCATATTTTTAAAAAAATGATTGATACTAAATTCAAAAATTCCTAACACTTGTCAGGAAATTTGGTGGGAATTTAAATCGGGTAAACAGAGTGGTTTCAAATCTCAGCATGTCCCGGACTATACATTTAGTTTTTTCCCTTAATGTGTACACATTCACCACTGGAATGAGTATATTAGAGGGTCAGCTCAGGTTGGATGGTTTGGAGACAAACCCAGAGAGGTGAGATTGCGTTGGTTTGGTTACGTGCAGAGGAGACATGCTGGGTATATTGGGAGAAGGATGCAGAGGATGGAGCCGCCAGGCAAGAGGAAAAGAGGAAGGCCAAAGAGGAGGTCCATGGATGTGAGAGAGCAGGATGTGGAGGACAGGAGGAGATGGAGACGGTTGGTCCACTGTGGCAACCCCTGACGGAAGCAGCCGAAAGAAAATGTACACATTCATCGCCCCTTTCCAGGTTCAATACACACTTGAGCTGAAAATGTTTCCTTTAAATCCCCTAACATAGCCCCAGGTCTGCAAACTAAGTGCTGCAAACAGCCCCATATTCAGAACTCCCAGTTCATTACTGAGGCAGACGCGAACATGTTGACTTTCTCCACTCCACCTTTTCCCCACACATACACCAATAGACATTTAGTGACGTGACAAATGAGGCTTCAAAACCCATGGTGGGTGGGAATATCTTGAATTAACCAATCAGTGCTGGTCCTAAATGAGGTTAATCAGCATTGATCGTTCAGGATACGCCAAGCCGCCACAGGTTTTGAAGCCTCATTTGTCACATCACTAAACATGTTTGAGAATCCCAGCTAGACACAAGGACAGCTTCAGAAAGTACGTTGAGTGTAGCCACATTTCAACAAAATATTACCACACTCCTACCTTGAATACACACAATTTGCATGGCCCTGACTACTATAAATCTACAAAGAATAGTTCAAGCTGTAGACGCCGATAAAACTGTTGGCTGAAAGGAATTTCTAGCCACTGAACATAGGGCTACGAACAGAGAAAAGCCCCCAGCCTGCAGACCAGCAAACAGTGGCCCTTTTCGCAGTAAGGGGGAGGGGCTTCATTAAACAGCTCTGCCACAATATTGGCTACACACAGTACATGGGGAGGGCTGAAAGAGGAGTAAAGTTGGAATCTCATTGATCCAAATCCTCCAAGCCTTGCAGGAATATACAACCTGTTCATAGTGCATACATGCTACGCAACCCACTCAGGCCACCCAACGCCAGTTAAAACCAGAGCACTGCACCCAACCGATAATACAAACTTGTATCTTACAGCACCTTGCAGAAATAAAACCAGCAACAGAAACTACAATGCACAAAGCAACCTAAAGCTCCCACCAAACTAAATCCTTTGGGGGGGAGAAAATCAAAAGCCACAAAATACCCAAAATGTGCCATTTCCACATTACAAAAAACACAAAAGTTGCATAAACACCAAGTTAAATAGGAAGGTACAAGCAATTATGCCTGCTAGAACTTCCCCTTTGGGGTGTGTGGGGGAGGGGGATTTACACCCTAACCTCTCAATCATCTAAGGCATTTGCCAGGCTGACAACCAAGGAGTTCTATTGGTTGGTTTCGTTAGGACCTTAACCTGTCCTTACCAAGATACTGGGGGGCGGGGGGCATTTCAAATAACCACCAAGGGGCAGCCAACAGTATCAGCAGGGACACATTTTTGCCAACAATGACTAACAAAGAAATGAATTCTAAAAGTATTTTTTGGATGAAGTCATTCAAGGCTAGCGAATATCCATGTAGCATACATAAACCTATCATTTCCAGCTGTAACCTCACATCAGCAGGCTTCCGGGAGGACGCCGAATACCTACGTACACACTTGCTCCTTCGATGGCATCCGCACCCTTTTCCCCCATACTCATTCCATCCTACAGCTGCAATCTGATCCCCAGCCCCCACCTCACGAGCCGCTCCCAAGTTACAAAAACTCCAGTTTTTTTTTTTTTTAAAAAGGCGCAGGTTCAAAGGTCAATCAAGCCTGAACAGTTAGAACCCTGGCTGATCCACCACAGGGCAAAGAGGACTTCAGGCGGCCACGCAAAACAAACAGGGCAGTTGCTGCTCCCAGCGCTAACTGGATTTAACTGCAAGTTACCATCCCCCTCCTCACAAGGTGAGGAAGGAAGGAAGGCAGGCAGGCAGACCCCCCAGAAGACCCTTCCCTTGAAAAGGCCCGTGCTACAAATCGCAGCACTCCAATTTTAGCACAGCTTGACCATTTGAACCATTTCTAGTTCCACGTTAAGGGGGCAAAGAAACGCCAGAACAACAAATTCCATACAAATGCCGTGTGCATACTTGCAGTACGATGAGTCGCAGCCATATCATACAAGGCAGCAATGTACAGGAAATTACTGGAATTTAGTGCAAGTTTCATAGCACTGGGTATGGGCTAAAAATTCATTCATTTCATTAGAGCTTATTTAAACGAAAAACGCTCCTACAGTTTAGGGCTTAAGCCCACGATGGAAAACGGATAGTGTTTTAGCAATTCATAATTCACCCAAATAAAATTCGGTACATTTACCCCCCGCTTAATCGGTAAAATACACCGACGCCGTAAGGGGGTAAAAACGGGCAGCCAAACTGACACCCGCCAGCTCGTTAAATTCCAAAAGGCAGGAGTTAAAAAACGTAATTTTCACAATTTAATACTAAAAAAATTTGCCGCACATTTGCCAAACAATCCCTTAAATTCGCCGCAGTCGTGTGTGTGAGGCGAATTAAAGCACGCCATTTCGCGTAACTGGGGAATGTGTCCGAAATTTGAGCATTGAGTACGAATTTTAAAAAGTCGACCGAGAACGTCGGTCCAGGGAACAAACCGCACGGTTCACACGTAGGTGACGGTCTGTGTTTAAACCTGAGGGCCAAGATAAGAAGAAAGCGTGAAGCGGCAGCAGCCGTGGGGCCTCACACGGGCTCCGGCGGCCAGGCCTCAGCCCTCAGGCCTGTCGTGCAAAGCGGATCACGGGGGGCGTGAAGAGGAATTCAGCTCAAAATACACGACATGCTCCGCCATCCTACGAAGCGGGAGAGGGGGAGGGGGTGCAAGTCTTTCGACGGACCCCCATGCATCCTCACACGGCCACAGTCACATGGCCTTGACACAAAACCCCAGCAGCAGTCAGGCTTTTTTAATTTCCGTGGCGTGTGGAGAAATCGTGCAGGAAGGCGCTGGATGTGACCAGCTAAATGCAGCCTTTCTACTTCGTGTGTCCACGTGTTTGTGAATCCACCATTTCCTGATAACACCAAACACCACATATTCATCTCATTGGCCTAGGAAACAATTTTATAATTGATGAAATACTGAGGGGGGAGGCAAACATTGATATCCCACATTTGGGCAGACGAACGAGCCAATTGTACGGATACACTTTATTTTTTTACCTTTGTCTTTTTGGTACAGAGTGCTCCACTTCAAGAAGTTTTCCATGGAGTTCTACTTTACCTACGATGAGGGCAACAAAAAAAAAAATATATATAAATTCTGGTTGATTGAGGCGGATCTAATAGTGCAACAGAAGATCCTGGAGATCCGGAAAAGGAGCTAAATCTAAATTAAGGCTCTCAGAATTTGATTGAAATACACGTCATTTGGACATTTAATACTAGTGGTAATGTAAATTTCTCACCACGGCTACGCCAAGTTGGATTTAACAGAAATACCAAGCTCACTTTTTCCGAGCCGTTTCCTTGTGTCGCGTAAAATACAAACGCATGCTTTTTTTTTTAAAGCAAATGTCTCATGTACTCTGAATTTCAGTGGCCTACATTTTTTTTTTTTTTTTAAACCAACATACAGCTTAAGCACCTGGTTTAAGTGATCCAGACAAATAGTTAAAGCTACGAGAGGCCACACGGACACTGATCGAAATGCTAAATAAATTGGAGAATTTTTGTAGCGGCGTGCGAGTCGTTTTAGTTTCATCTTCCGCAAGTGTGGAAGTCCAAAAGTAACGAGGCAGCGGAGGTTATTTAAACCGCGATCAGCACACGGTGACACTGTGTATCCACTGGCCTTGCAGCCCATCGCACGATGGAGTTACATTTTAACAAGCACGGCGCTCTCCCAGTCTCCGCGCCTGCGACGCGGTACTTTTTTCCCCCCACATCGCGACCTGTTCCCATGACAGAAACAAATTATAAAGGATCGGAGTGTGCCGAAGTAGTAAGAGCCGAGGTGGACGGTAATATGTGTGATGGAGCAGGAGTGGGGGGGGGGGGAGGTTTAGTTACACCCTCAATCCTTACATTAAGGAGGATCATCCATCCGATTTAACAGCAGGGCTGCTTTGTTGCATTAAAAATTTAGAAGGACAACAGCAGCCCGGCTCTATGCTACGGCGTATAATAAGAAAGGAGAATTCGCTTACCTGAAAGAACATCGATGGCCTTCATAGCTACCTTCTCGTCTGGGCAATCCACGAACGCGTAACCAGTTTTAACAAGAAACGGGCCACTGAAAGGGATCTTCCACTCCTCGAAGATACTTTGCAACTCCACCGGGCTCGCTTCTTCACTCAAGTTGCCGATGTAGAGCTTATTCATGGTGTGCTGCACGGCGAAACGCTACCCTGGCTATAGGAGGAAAAAAATTAATAATAATAAATCTTATTTATCCTGTCAGATAGTCCTCTCGTGGAAGGCACTATTACAAAACGGAGTAGCGAGTCTGTTACCTATTTAGGTTGGCAATCGATTCTTTTAATGAGTACCCAGCCTATGGATTGCGCTCCTTCGCCGCGTCTATCGCGCAAAATAAATAATCTTAATCATTTATTCAGCCTTTCCTAAGGATGGCGAGTTGGGCAAAAAAAAAAAAAAAAAATAGGAGGAGGAAAACTACTTTTTGTCTTCCCCGAACCCCTTTTGGCAGAGAGACTGAAAATGTCACACACGTTAATTCTGGCGCCGCCTCTAAATGAAATCGCGAAGAAAAAATCACTTGAATATTCCGGCTTTTTTGAATGAGCCACGTGTTCAAACTACAAATCAACTTCGCACGTGAGGAATCCCAGTTCCCCAATTAAGCCGCGGACTGGGAGAATGGTACGGGAAACTGGGGTGGGGACGGACTGAGGAAGGGGGGGGAGAGAGAGCTTTCGTGTTTGTAAAACCTACGTGCGGTGAGGGGTTTCTTGTGTGCGGCTGTATCTTTCTCCAGAATCACATTTGAGTGTCTTTCATTGTAGCTCCTCTTCCTTATTGGCTGCTGGCTGTAATCGTACAGCGCCATAGCATGCATGCTCGCAGTAGGAAATATATGGGGGTTGGGATGGGGGCCGTCTCTGCGGAGTGATGTATGGTGCAGTTGATAGAAGGAAAGGGGGGGGAGGGAGGTGCCATTCACAAGTGCTCTCAATTCTACACTCAGCCTAAAACGCACATGTGCTGAATGCGACATGCACACATTAAGAGAGGGGGAAAAAACAAGTACAACGACGAGCACACGTTTGGTATTCCCATCTCGGCATCCATCTTCTCATGAGTTTCACACTGCAATACAATCAACAAAACCGACGATTATTCATTACAATGTAAGGCGTCTTAGTGTTCTCCACTAAACGATGCGCCTGGACTGGTGCTGTGGAAGCAGCTCTGCCATTGATAATGGAAATCGTGCCTTATGCGTGAGTGTGTGAAGGCCCCTGTTCCTACCAGAAAGGACTAGCTCTGATTTCCAGTAAGTGGGTGTGGAGAGATAGAAGAACCCTTCACATCTTACACTCTGTTCTTTAATTTGTTGGGTTTTTTTTTTCTTTCAGTTAATTGCCATTGTTTTTTAATTAGCTCTCAATATTGAGATCATGATCCAGCAGCGTAGGGCTACGTTTACGTGTAATAAGTAATATTTCTGTTATAAGCGTTCCGTTACCGTAGTCCTCGGCTGTGGTAAAAATATCTACGAATTTACCAGGTTCTTATTGTTACGAGAACTGGCAAATACACGGCTTATGTATTGGTCGGCAGTGTGTCCTTCTAGGATTAAATTCATTGTTTATAACAGACGGTTTATATCTACATTGATAATTAAATACATAATGAAATATTCTGAATGCTCAAAATAATTGTAGTTTCTTGACGTTAATGTAAACCATGCGTGCGTTTAATTTTCCTTTCGTAATATTTGTGTGATTCGGAACTGCTTATTTTTTAAACGCTCTCCGCCTGCAGTCATCTGCCATGTAGTCTCCCTGTACAGATGGAAAGAGATCAAGGTTGTGTGTGTGTGTGTGTGTGTGTGTGTATTTTCTTAACGCTACATTCGGCCATATTACATCATTAGGAACAGTTTCCATTCGAACGGCGTACGCTGCACACACGGCCCCCCGGCCCCGCAGCCCCCCACGCCAGCACCGCCCAGGGTCAGAGGTCGCGTTACTTTCGGCAGCTCTTTCGCTATAGTCCACGGCCATTTAAAACTCTTTTCTCGACGCAGGTCCTCAGCTGTGGGCACGTTATAGAAAAATTAAAACGCATATGCAAAAAGAAAACTGATAAAAAAAAAAATACTTTGTATGTGGCCTAGAATGTATGTGCCATTTTTACATTGTGGGGAAACAATGTCCTCATATTCAGCTGCTTCAGTCTGGTTAACACTTCCAGTGCGAATGGCTTCTGTGCAACTCTGGACTGTTAATCATAAGTTGATCCGGGCAAGGAGCTAAATCGATATAGAGAAGCCTAAATAAATGAAGCATATTAATTAACGTTGTGAATCCATGTTCATATAATACAACACACAGCCTACGTTATGGTGGCCGCTCCAGTCCTCGCCTTGTCTTCGCAGTAAGCAGCCTCTCCTCCTATTGGTCGGACTGATCGTCCAATCAGAAATCAGATTCTCTTTCACTACTTCAGCCGGCTTCATCCAACACCGTTTATTCATTGGCTTTCCGACATCACTGTCTTTTACAAATCAGGGCGCGAAAAAGGTATTTGTAACTATTTATTCAAATAAATATGATCACGGATCAAAGTGCTCGAACGAATTTTACAGGTAGATTAAGTTATTTTTTTCCCCCCCATACGCTGGGTTTTGTAAGTTGGTGCCGATTGTATTGTACTCGGCAGTGCTTTAAATGTTATATTCAAGAACATGAAAGCTACCTTTTAAATTCGAAAACGATCATTTATTTAGTTGTTTTAATATTTACAAAAACATATATGTGACGTCGATCTTCTGAACCAAGTAGCGTCTATAGATGTAAATAGGCTGCATGGTTACATTAAAGCTAAGGGGTTATTAAATGTTCAGTACGGTTTACTTTATGCGTCAGAAAATAGTCATTACTGTTTAAAATCGAAATATGAGACCATCAGTCGATTTAATCCGTTTTGACGCCGTTCTGTCTTTATTATCTATTCGCTGGCATGTTTAAACCCAGTAAAATAATCTCGTCATAATTTCGGTTTACCAGTAAATGGCTGGTTTTAGAATCTTAAAAATCGCTAAAATGTATCGACTTCAAAGGCGTTGGTGTCCTCCGGCTTGATGGGGATATTTATTTCTCTTTAAAGTATTGCAGGAAGGCTTTGCTTTGTTGGCTTGTAACGTGGTAGGAGGACCCCCATCCCATGCTATTCGAGAGAAAGCTCTTCCATATTTATGTTAGTCTGTATGGTGGGTAACGTATAGCACAAGAAATTACAACATTTTCTCCTGTCTTTCCTTCGTCGATCGCATGAACACGAGGCAGGAAAAAGTAAATATTATACCAGCCATCAATCGCAGGAGTTGTACTGATTGCATAATTGTGTGATCGTAGGATTCCAGCTAAAGAAAAAAAAAAGCCTCATCCTGCTGACAAACTGAAATACTTCATAATCTGATTTTTTTCCCGAAGTAAAAAATTCGGATTCGGTTAATACGAATTACATGAGATCAAGTGTATCCCGAATGTGTACCTTTTCAAAATCGTTTGTTACGTGTGTGTTTAGATAAGGAATGCAGCCAATGTGTAAGTTTGAATGTATGGATCTTTCTGAGTTATCTGAACGCCATATTGAATTTAATCAAATGCTGAAAACAACTTGCTTCACACGCTCCTCTGTGGTTGTACCATGCTGATCAATCATGCATATTTATAGGACTGTAAGGCAACATTTTAAACTGATCGTCCAGGTTCATGTTATTGTTAATGTACTTTAACTGGTCCTGTAGAAAATGGATGAGTGTTTCCGTTTCTTTTCTCTGGTCCCCTTCCTCTAAAGTTTTCCACTTGACTAACAAATTTATGAGATTTAGCCTATAGTGGAGTGTTTTTCCATCAGGAATAGCGGTTATGTTATATTCACAAGATATTTGTTATTCCTTATTTTTTGCTATCATGATACTTTTCTTCACGTATAATTATTTTCGTGCTTATTTTTTTTCTTGCAAAGAAAAAAATGGGCAAAACGATTAATTTCCTTAAGGTGTGGGACGAAATATCTCAATTCGACAGTGTTCACGGCCGAAATGTGTAGTCAAGAAAAAACCATTACGTCTAAAGTCAAATTATGTTTTAAGAGTTTGTTCTGCATTAGACAAAGAATCGTTGCAGGAGGCAGACCTCTGTAACTCTAATAGCCGAATGCATTTTAAAACTGCTTGATGAATAATAATTTTGAGCAGGTACATACTTAAAGTGTAGGTGACAAATATGACGTATTTAAGCATTAAAATGTTTGTTTTCCTCCCAGTACAATTTAGCACTGTGTAAAAGAGTAATTTCCAGGATGTGTCTCTTGAGCAGAAAATGGCGGTCCTGGAAGTGTAAAATAATTATTTTGGTCACATTGCTTTGGCTACTAAGATGTAAACTGTTACTTAACGTTGTAACATTTTTCTTAAAGAAAAGCAGGACACTTTCACACTTTAATGATGTTTTTCTAAATTGTGATTGGAAGTTGTTAATTTATATATGTTTAGCAATTCGAATACAGCTCGTTGCAAAATATAAAGTAAGGAAATATTGGAATTAAACGTATAGTTCTAATAATATGGAGTGTATGTTCATTTTACTGCTATAGTCCAATATTATTTGCACGTAATTTCTATTTTGGGTAAGAAATGGATGTTAAATAAATCAAATGCAATACTGTATGACCTTATGACGTTGTTTCCATGTCGAATATAATTTTCTTTAAATTATAAATTTGAATTTCCCTCCGGGGATCAGTATAAAGTATCTTTTTGTCTGTCTGCCTGTAAAAATAGTAACAATTGGAGTATAGTAATAGTACTTAAAATATAGCATGGTTGGGTGTTTATTCAAATAAACACCCAGTTGAATTTTTTATATTTTGCTGTGAATCACAATTAAAAAAAAAAAAACAAAAAAACTATGAAATTCCTCATGGCATTCCATAACAATATTTACTTAATGGATTACGGATATACTTAACAAATTAGTCAACCACGTCAGTGGTGGAAAACATAATAAAATAAGGAATTAATGGAATTCTGTTTCATTTTCTGAATTTGAATTTATGATGATGCAGGCATGACAGAGATGACACCTCTGCACAGACCACAGCTTCTTAACATAAACTTTGCAATCTTTCGTTTTGCTGTTATTACTAATACCTGCATTTAAAAAAAAAACAAAACAAAAAAAAAAACAAACCACTTTCAAGGTATTCAGTCTGAGCTAAGTCTGCATGTGGTAGTTTGTACACTAAATGTATTACAGAAGCACATAATTCAATACATACGTGTAGATTTAGGTAAGGATGTCCTGACTGTCTTCCAGGAAAGCTGACAACAAACCTATGAATCTCACACATGTACAACTGGATCATTAGTTTGCCATTGTTTTGGTCCCTGCAAATTATCAACCCTCCCATGTTATAATTAGACTTAATTTGTAACTTACGGTTCCAAAAAATGTAACAAATCAAAACTATATAACCAGAAGAAAACCTATATTTCAATTGAATGAAAGGGAACTTTGCCACACAAAATAACATCTTTTATAAAAAGTAATTGTCATTTATGAGTGTACATGAATGTCCAGACCAAAAAAATATATGGAGTCCATTTAAGAACCGTCTGAACTGTGAAGAGAGAGTGCTACTTATCAATTGCTGATATTGCCACAATGCATTGTGTTGAAACATCCTCGGTCCTTCATTATATAGTATAGGTGAGTTCTGTTGCCTTGCTGCTATCTAATATGCATCAGTGTGGCCACATAAACCCAGGTGACAATTTGTGGAACTGGGCTGTTGTTATTTGGTGACACTGCATACGTTAAGCTTGCTGGGTTTATCCTGGGGACCCAGAACTTCAGCATAACACATGGATATGCAAGAGGCAAGTTAAGTTGCTGGCGACTTATTGTAATTCGTATTTGATCTATGTGCCTCTAAATAGAGCTCCATACTTGGTTTTAAGAACTGTACAAGTTACTTTTGAGAATTTATTAAAGACAGATATCCTTATTTTGGATAATATTGAACATGCTTCTGAAAATCGTACATATGTGCACATTTAAAAATCATTTAAAGAGATTGATAGGAGATACTATTATTGTTTTGGACGATGTAATTGTAATATTGTTTTGAAAACATACCCTGAATACATTAATCACTACTGTATGTATGCTACAACAATGAACCATTTAACTTATTTGTGCTTTAAAGTCATAAAGCTAATAAATCTAAGTCAATCCAGGGTGTACACTATTTGATATTTTGCAGACTCATTTAAGTATTGAAAAGACACTCGGACACAAGATGAAGAATTACAAAGTGTACCACATCCCTTTCTGCTGCATTTCAAAAACCTGCATTTCAACGTACCATTTAAAGCAGTGTACCTTTCAATATGCGTTTCTTTAACATATAAAACCATTTCAGCACAACAGATGAAGGTGGAAGACAATGAAACTGATAATAGATTAAAGGCAACCCGTGATCAATTTAAGCAGATGCTCCCCCTCTATGATCTGTAAAAAGGTGAAATTTCACCTAAAATCTGACATTGGTTTCAATATTAATTTCCTTATCAGCAGTAAAAAGCAAGAAAAGAAAATCTTGGAATTATGTCATTGATTATCGTCGCAGATCCTTATGACGTTTCAAGTTAAACACCATCCTTCAGGTGGCGCTGCTTCCACAGTTGTGCTCTTACAGGAAATGCGTAAACACGTCAGCCAGGTAAGGAACTTAAACCTTCACTGACCTGTTTTATGTACTTAAGTTTTTTACGAAAATTCGCACCGTATCTTTCGAAAATTGACTAGTCGTTAATGCTAATCGTTTCGATTTACATTTCCTGACTGCCAGTGTAGGACAGATGCTCTAGCCTGCTGCACCTTACCATTTATCTCGCTGCCACGAAAAAGCTCCCTCGGACAATATTAAATGTATTAGCAAAAAGCGACTTTCCAGCAGTGGTCCAACTATCCTATACATTGATGCTCTCAAAATAAGTTCAAAGTTGTTTCTCCAAAAATACGTGCAGCAGTTGAGAACTCCATCCGTCCCTCGTTCTTGCTCAAAAGTCTCGTCTAAAAAGAGTTTAACTTGGTATATTATTGTAGCAAGTTTAATACAACAGCTCTAATGTCCTGGAACATTTGGATGTCACAGTGGTACCAGCTACTAATTTTAACATGCTCAGCAGCCTTTAATGAAATGCCATTTCATTATTGCTACATGAGCCATAGTATCAGTCTGGTTCAGCATTTCATTTGACTGAAGCCAGTGCAGTTAATGGTTTCCTATGCGGACCAGACATCCCTGAGCTCCTACGTTTAGGTCGATTGGAATGGCAACAATGCTTTTCAAAGCTATTTTTGACAGTACAGACAGCCCAGCTGACCACTCCAAACCAGTAACTGTTCCTGGTGACTCACGTGTCAAAACTTTAGGGCTGAATCACCATGCTGTCTCCAGCTTGAGGTAATCCCCTACTTTTGAAGAACAGTAACCACCCCGTTCACCTTCTAGAGGGACCACAATGCCACCTCAGGCCTACATTACTGGGAATTTCTGTACGAGTGATTTCCAGTTGCACATGAAGTGGTCCATAGCTTTCCTCTTTTCAGCTCACCAATTCACACACACAGTGTAGCAATTTCTTCAGTAGTTCTGGTAGTATTTGCTTTGTTGCATATAATCACCACTGTGAAAATGATTTCCCCCGAGGCAGTAAATGCTGCATACATGTATAACTGACAGCATTTAGTAGTAAATTTGTTCAAGCCACAGAGCTTGAGACTAAAGCCCCATTTTACTGATTTCCCCCACAATAGATTTTCTTTGCCAGTGTTCCCCTCAAACTATTACGCTCCCAGCTTCCCAAACAGTATGCAAAAAGCTTCTAATTACCACAAACAAAAACCTACCTGAATCTGTGCAGAACATTGACCAGGACAGTGTCCAGTCTGACAAAAACCCACCATCTTACTTGACAATTCATTCAGGCTTTATATAAACACACACACAGTATACATAGTTACTTTCACATCACCGCATCATGGGAAATCGGTGTGTTTACAACTGCCAATAAAGACCCAGAACACAAGACTGAAATATGAACCATTTATTTAGTTAAAAAGAAATACATCCTATCAAAATAAAAAAAATCTTATCCAAATGACAGTTAGAAATCAACCCTTAACTTAAGTAGACACGCTTCACATTCTTTTGTATAATAAATCATTTTAAACGTTAGGGGCGGTCCTAACAGAAATGCCACCTACAGTACCACTTAAACTTTCAAAAAGAAAAACAGCTTCTTCTGCTCAGCAAGACTTTGATGCTATACACAGATGCACAGAAAAGTGTAGAAATAAAGATGACCTCTATAAAGACGTAAACACCTTACCCAACCGGATAATTCGAACGATTCTGAAAGATCTTAATGTCACCCAGCTTAAGTAAATATTGCAATGCCTTAAATTGATGTTTCATTAAAGATCAAACCGGAGAAAAGGATCCTTGAGTTCAGAGATGCTTAGTATCGTCCTGAAAAAACAGAAAAAGCCAGTTTAGACAAAATGCATTTTATAAAATCTTACAAAAAGTTAACTATGCAGTCTGTGGTGTGGCAAAACGTTTTATGAAAGACTCCTATAAGCTTGTAACAATTGATTTAATGGTAAATAAGTACATTATCCAATTACAAAGATTGGTGATTAGCACAGGGTAATCTGTCACCTACAAATAGCACAGAGTATTGGCACTGCATAACTATACAAGTATGCAATCAGTCAATTATCTCCAATAATGAGAGAACGTGCACTGAGGGAGTGGCACGAAGCAAGATAGACCCCGCCCAACATGCAGCACATTTTTAAATGACATCGCCCAACTGTTAGATATGGTACTTACGTGGACTGTAGGAGCGCGACCTGGAACGAGACCGGTATCTGCTGTAGTATGGGGATGGCGACCGCCTACGACTGAGAGAGTCAGGACCATCAGACATTAAAGTAGTACCAGGACCTCACAGACCTACTATGGTGACGTTAACATGCAACAGGGCATCCAAGAAGCAAGATGGCTGCATGGAGAGGCAACAGAAGGGCTGGTCTTAACACAAGTTATGACCACCTGAGTGCTATGTGGACAGTTCTGCAGCATCCACTCACCTGTATCTGTAGTCATACTCATCGTATCTATCGTAACGGTCGTATCCACGGTCGTAGTACGAATCACGTCTCCGCCCACCACTGCTACTCCCGCCACTGCTGCTGTGGGAGACAGTCACTCCTAATAAGAAGCCGTGTCTTCAGGGGACCATACTCCCGAAATTCTGAATGCCTACGCAATACAGTCTGATAAGAGGAATTTCATACATGAAAGCCTCAACTACAGTAAGTGAACACCAGTCCTGACGCTGAACTGCAACAGAAGCACAGCGCTCTTGGAGAACTCACTGTGTGGGCCGTCCCATGTAAATGCCTGGCGTGGGGGTGTGGGGCCGCTTGGTGATTGAATAATCCACTCTTATGCGCCTCCCATCTAATTCCATGCCATTGGCACGCTCCATTGCCTGTGACGCAGAATTTAGCCAATCAATGAAAATACAGGTGAACAGAGCAAGTAGGCAGAAACACGAGTAATATACCTTACTCTTTAGGGTAAGTAAACAATAAGTAAATCAGATCGGTAGGGTCACGAGTACAATACCTTACGCTTTCGGGTAAACCACAATAAACCAGATCGGTAGGCTTACAGTTTTCTATTCATCCTGTAACACCGATTAATTTTCCATCATTTCTTTGGGCTAACTGGTGGGAGAGGCACCGCGCAACGTTAACATACTTGAAGACCGATGTACATCAGTGGGCGCATCCATCACACAGTAGCTATAAAACCGCTAGGAGACCTATCAAGGCACGTGAGCCCTCTACACTGAATGTTGCAGAGGTTACACAGATACAGTGGGACTGTAACGCTTTGTGCCGTAAGCATGTAAAGGAGTAAACTCAAAATGTCCCCAGAAACAGTAAATACAGCAGCAAGTCACCAGGGCGTGGCAAACTACACAGGGTGAGATGGCCACACCTCCTTCGCATCATCGATCCTCTCGAAGTAGACAAAGGCAAAGCCCCGGGAACGGCCTGTGCGCTGGTCATATACTACGTTGACGCCGGCGAGGGGCCCATAGCGGGAGAAGACCTCACGCAGGTCCCGCTCTGTTGTGTAGAGGCTCAGTCCAAAGACACCCAGGCAGGTGTTGGGGTCTGGGTTAGCCTGTAGCAAGGAAGGAAGCAGGTAGAAATTACTCAGTCTGCAGAGAAAGACCATCAATGAAGACAGCTCACAGCACTCTAACATGATCCAGACACCAGTTAACATCTACAACACAATGGCACTGCATGACTGAAGTAGCTGGAACCACAACACACCTAAAACCCCACACCTGACATTCACTGGCTAAACTTCTATTTCACATCCATCTACCCCCTCTGCATGAACCAGTGCCTTTACAGCCAGTAACCAGGTACTCAGACTAAGGAACACAAACGGGGGGAAAAAAATCCCCACTGTTTAATTAGCAGAAAAGGGCCAACCAATGACACTGTCAAAAGGTTCTGATATGCATTTAAACCTAGACCCAGGCTGAAATCAAATTTCTTCCATGTTTGGGGGGGAGCCTAGCAATAAAAATTTTCCATATCATTTGGAATTCACACCTGCCATAGCAGGGCACTTACAGGATGAAGAGGCCCCACCCCACATTGATCTACAATTCATCTTCGGTAAATTAAAAGTTTCTAAGGCCCCCTACATCCATCCACATCTCTTGTTCTGCAGAGCAAGCTTTACAATCTACATCCCAGTTCCTTTTAGTATAAACACTAGCTCTGTAACACCCCCAAACACATTCCTTCAATTCACCATCAACTGCATAATTTACAAGTCTTTTCTCCCACACCGAGCCAAAAAGTGAGATACAGTAAGAGGTTCGTGAACATCTGTCCGCAATGAAACTCTACATCTGTGGGTAACTGTTTGACAGTTTTAATAACCCCTTTTTAAATCTGAGCTCAAATATTAGCAACACAGCAGCAGTGCTCACCCCCTGATCTGACATTTAATGATTTCAGCACAGAAGCCCCTGATTCCCCTTAAAAATGAGCCAAATGCGCACATGCTGTGTCGCATCAGCGTGCAGCTTCACAGAGCTCCAGAAGGTTGAAAAATGTTCACATACCCTGGCATCACCATGACTGTACGTTTCGTTTTTGAAGTCATGGCTGAATCTGGTCTGTTGACGTAACAAGAGGGGGGTTGTTAAAAAGGGGTTATTATAAGTCAGTTTTGTTGTTGGGGGAACAACAAGGAAGAAAGAAGTCAATGGCTGCTCTAAGGCCAAGGATTATTGCACCTGTGTTCAAGCATGCAAAAACAGTAAAATTACACCAAACATAACAGGTTATACAGGATGAAATTTTAGCGATGCACCATTAGCCAAGGCAATGCATTTTAGCAGAATCATCAAGTCCCAGATTTTAAAGATGGTCAAAACCAGATGCATGGTTCAAATAAAGGCTGCATCTATCCATTACATTTAAAGTGATTAAAAAGGGTGTTTAAGACAACATCCTAAAACATTTTAAAATGCTTAACAATAACTCTTATACCAGCAATGCTTAAGAACTAACACAAACGTTTGGCGGCAAATCCACCGACACAAGAGCGACACTGACCCTGCTGCCCGTGTGCCTGCGGCGGTTGGACATGGGCGATGTGCTCTGACTCCTCCTACGCCGGTAATCTGGGCTGTACGAGCGTGAGCGAGACTTCTTGTGGTGCGAGTGAGAGCGAGAACGACTGTAGCGCCGGTTGGAATGTCTCCGAGAGTAAGACCTGAGGGTCAGGAGGAAACGTGGGCCAATGTACACGTGATGGCAACATGCAGCATGGGACACAGGACCGGCAGCTGTGGCCAGCACATTCTACTTATGATACACAGAAAGCAGAACAAGGAAAGGAGAAAAAAAAAAAAAAACACACACACCACATATGAGCTCAAAAGAGAGCTAAGAAAGCCCCATTATCAAGTCAACCATCTAAATTCAAGGTATCCGGTTATGTAAACGAATTGATCACTTCTGTGGTCACAGACCATAGCTCACCTGGACTTGGATCGAGACCGCGACCTGGACTCGGACCTCTTGGACGCCTGCGATGGGCTGTGTGAGGCTGACCTGCTCTCCGACTTAACGTGAACTGGGCTGCCGCGGTCAGATTTGGACGGAGAGCGGGACTCCTAATATCACAGCGGCATGTCAAAATGGAAACCATCACAGCAACGGCCATTTAACACAAATCATGGCACTGCATGTGCTGTTGAGGAAAGGGTTAGATTACAGCCATTTCAACTAGCATAAATGAAAATGAAAAAGAGCGTCTACTTTAAGAAAATGTTAAACAATCCCCTGTAATACATATCCTGTTTCCACCTGGTCACCAATAACATACTACAATTATCATGCATTTTTAGACTACAAATGGTAGCATAGACACTTGGAACATAAACCATACATTTACTTAACCTAGGACACATTCATTCTTCCAGTTTCTGTTTACGCTACTTCGCTCAGGCTTTTTTTCTATTCTTCATTCTTCGTTTTTTCAGTTTTTCATTTTCTCAATCCGGGTATTCTTCCCCAAATTGAAATCATTTTCATTTTAGACATGACATAACGCAAGTGCTTCTATCTGACCAATCTTCAGTTCATTTCTCCCTTCATATTTTATTTTCTGATCTGTACACGTTTTCATAAGCCTTCTTTTATCTTGGACATTCTTCCACATTCTTGGATAAAACTCTTCAAATCCTTCACGATCAATAACCTTTATGAAAAAAGAACATTCAGTATAATTAAGGACATGGGGTTTAAAAGGAAAAAGGCTGCTTTTTAATCATCTACATGTGACAAAAAATAAGCCAGGTACTTAGGCGCTTGCATCCTTAGCTATACAAAACATCTACAAGTATCAAAGCAAGTGAACATAGCAAAAAAAAAACAAAAAAAAAAAACACAATTTTTGGTTGCCTACTGCTTTTTACGTATGAATGCGCCAACAGATAGCAACACACGTTTAAAACACGTCTGACAGAGGAATAAAGTGGCCACTGAATGACATCAGAAACACGCGTATCGTCCTATAAGACAGTTATGGGGGGGGCTCTCTCGTCCTGACCACCCTCACCATTCGGGTTCACTGCTATAAAAAGCCTTGTGGGCCATACAGAGACATCACCTGCCAGTTATATATGGTAATGAAATTAGATATGGCGAGAGGCAGGGAAAACATTAACTAGCGCTCAAACTAAACATTTACTGTTGATGACACCCAGCTACGTCGGTATTAATCAGTGACAAAATGGTGCAATAGACGGTTATTAATTTCAGCTGGCTGACTGGCTGGCCATAAGCCTGGGCCATTAACTAGTCCCACAGGACGATTAACGTGGCGTAGTTAATGCCTGGTTAGGACTAGTAACCAGCCGGCTGGGAACTCGTTAATGTGTACTGGAGTATAGCTGAGGCTTTCTGGTGATATTCGGCGTACTGCGGCCTAGGCTGCTGAGCCCTCCGCTAAGAACTGCGCTAAACGGGCAGCAAACGACGGGCTCCCGCCTTTCAACGAGTCTGCACTTTGTAATGACTAGAGGGTGACTTACAGATACGCGTCTGGTGGCGTCGTAACACGGGACTCGGCCTGTTGGCACCGTTCGCCACTCACAACGCGCTAGCTAGAGAGAAAGAACCTTGGGAAGAAAGGAAACGGTTCTCCCCTCAGCAGATGCGATTGAAGTACTTACCCGTCCGCCAAAGTTTCCATCCTCAATGTCGCTCATTTTTAACAAGCGTAAGCTAACTTGAAAACGACCGGATGCAACAAAGCGTCGCTTATCGCTAGCCTGGCTTGTCTGTGGCTAATCGGCACCAACTGGTTCCAGAGAAAATGGCGCCGTCTCTCAGCTGCTTTTTATTCTTCGGCTGCGGCGCGCGACGGACACCGCCTGACGTCACCTGGGATCCGCCCACCGCGTCTTCCTTCTTCTTCCCACAATGCTTTGCTCCTCGCCTCTCCTTTCCCGCTCCTTTGTAACGTATGAAGTCGCGAGGGGAGGGTGGGAAGGCTCTCACGGCTCTTGATGCTGTTGTTTATTTATTATATCATGTTTCAAAGAGCCGTATAGGAAATCGCCGTTTCATCTAGACGGCAGTCAGGTTGAAATGCCCGTATGGAAAATGTTCACTGGTTATCATATTAATACGGATGTATGTAAACGGACGTGGTTCTTAATTCGTAGAGAATAATAAGTTAAACAAATGGTGGCAATGTGAGGGACGCAGAAAAGAAACTCAAGTTTCAGGTGATGTATGTATAGTCAGAATCATGCTAGAATATTTCATTTAATTGGAAAGCATGGTGCTTTACCCACTGTTATGGGCGAAGATTACATGGGGCTTTGGAATTCCACCTTTACTGGGGGAGCAGCCCCATTAAAGTGTGCGTTCCATTCAGGATTGAGCAGCTGGGATCTAAATAGTCTATGTAAGCACTGTGGTATTTGAAATTGACAGGTCAATACATACTTTGAAATTGATGGTTTAAGGTGGTACACAAAGTGAGGGGAGTCCTGCTGGCCAACTCAAGCCAACCCAGCACTGTGAGTGAACAAGGCCAGGGTGGATGAAATATAAAATGGGGAAGGGACTGTGGAAAACATGTAAACTGCAGTGTTCCATGAATTTAATAGTGGCTGTTGTACAAATACTCATCACACTTACAACCAAAACATTTAAAATGGGTGTCTACTCAGATAGCATCTTTTAATGCTTTATATCGTCATATCTGAATCTCTGTCACTGTATACTGTCTTACCTAGCAATAGCACTTCATACTCTGAAGGTTGCAGTTTTGAATCTGGCTGCAGCTCCATATGCATCAAATACATGAGAGCACTGACTGGCATGCTGAACCTTTGGACCCAACCCAAACTGGATAAACATTTCCCAAAAATGGAGGTATGATGCATAGAGTTTTCCAGCATTGATCTGCATTTCTCTGCACACAATTTACTAAGGACTTGCAAGAATGCAGAAAAATATTCAGTGCAAGTTACGTAATTTTGACAACTGGACTGAAATCAACAAAACAGCAATTTGAAATTCTTAAAATCTTTATTATCAAAAGACTGACATTTCAATTAACAAAGCAGCATAAAGAAATATGTTTGAAGTTCAAATATAAAATGAAAACAATGTGTTTTAGCATGGTTAAATGGATTGAATGTGACTATTTTAGAATATGGTAGTCTGAATAAATAAGCTGTTTTTTTGACTGGGGTGGTGTATGGCTCCGTGTGTTACAAGTCAATGCTCATGTTAATTAGGTCACTGGTGTAAATCCCACTGGTGACAGAGTGTCCCCATCACTGTTGGGCCCTTGTGAGGTTTCCTTAATCCCAAAAATCTGATCTAGGGCCAGCAGATAAATGGCTGACCCTGTACCCCCTAGGCTCACTGTCACCAGTATGAGTGTCATGGACAGGAAGATGGGACATGCACAAACTGAACAATTCAGATGTATCTGCACAAATACCCAATAAAGTAATTTAATCCTTTTAAACCACAGGCTGGACACTGGCTTTAACTCTTACTCACTGAATGTGTCTTGTTTTTGATGATCTAGTGTTGCTCTATATGAAACAGTTAATCACACAATTACAGAGAAAAAAAATTAAGCTATTTACATACATAATCTTATAGAAAGTAGCTACTTAAATGATTTGAGTAATAAATATGGTTTGTTAATGACCCCCCCACCCACTTGATCCCCCCGTGAGCAATCCCTAATTATTAGACTGAAATGTACATAGCAAGAAGTCATCAGCATAGAGTTCTCTCCAAGTTACCTTCTTATCTTATGGTGATGTAACATGCTTATTAAAAATGCCTGTACTTGAGCTCAAATTGAATAAATATGTGCATCAAAAAACCATAACAGGTGCTGATAAAAAGAAAAAATAACGAGCCAACAAAATCGGTTTCATTCTAAACGTTATCTGTGATACCACTGCGATAATTGAAAACAGCGCAGAAAGTATGAACCGGTGAGCAGATGCTGCATTTTTTGCTAATTATGCATTTCAACACAAGGCTGGGATGTTGACAGCTTAGAATTTCACACACTTACCATTAAACTTTAGCTTCTTAAAAACCGACACGTAATTAATGCTAACCAGAGGAGATCAACCCCTCTAGGGTAAATCAGACTATATGTAAAAGGAAACAATTGATAAAATGAACACATCCTACACTTTAGATTATCACTAGTAAAACTAAAACACATATACTGCTCATCCACATACAGTGGAAATCAAATTCTTTGGATATCATTCATAAATTCAAGATATAGTATAATTTAGAACAGTACAGACGAAATGCTGCCTTCGTGATCAGCCAGCTGCTGAACGACAAGCATTTCAGTTATGACTGCCGGGATATTTAAATAGACCCTAAGGACATAATCAACAAATGTACAGATGCAATGTACAGTTATCAGGAGGATTTGCTATTCTGACCACTCAGAAACAGCATGGCTACTGTGAGAGGGTGAATTATTGACAATTAGTCTGCATGTCCTCCTGTCACCATGGCATGAAAGAAGCTGTTGAAATGAGAAACTCACATTTTACTCTGAAGTCAATATTAGTTGGGGGGGGGGGGGGGGGAAAAAAACCCAAACTCCATGGCCCAAAAATATATGGGGGGGGGTCTTTTTAAAAGGTTCCCCCCGCTCCCCTTCTTTCCCTGGCGGTCTCGTTCAACCGG